>JAMKCH010017647.1:0-32969 GCA_023653785.1 Ophioderma brevispina | reverse complement strand
ACCACACCCCATCCCCTGTAATGGTCATCCGTTTTTATGTCTGGTGGACGTCAAATTATCGTCCTCTGAAACGCGTACACTCAATTTGCTCATTTCGTTGCTATTTCTTCAGAAACTACCTAAAATATTTCATGGTTGTCTACCTGATGTCTTATACCCGAAAGTACTTTGGCTATGGACGCATTTAGAGAAACATTAAGTTTAGCAAATTGTTTCTACTTATTTGTACTGAGTTTGATTACTGCATGACTCGACGGCCAGTAAAATATGTTGGGTTAATAAAGATAGGCCACTCGAGTCATGCTCACAGGACTGGTCGAGCAATTTGCTTCCAGACAATAAATATTCCACCACATTTCATTCTTTGCTAATTTACCTTCTTTTCAGCTTAGAAATTCCAGCAGGAATCCAGTGCTCTCTTTACTAGCTACAATTACATGCACCGGTGCATGTGAACATTCAACATGCACAAAAATAATACTAGTTACGTGCACACATACCCAATAACAATTAAAGGGGCGTTTGTGATCTACAACCTTGTCCCCCCGACTTACCTCAAGAAAAGATGAGATTTTTATATCATCTGAACCGTTAGCCCTATAATCCCACATGCCCAATCTTAGTGCAAATTCGGTGCATCTGTAAGAAATTCGCAATTTGGTATTTTCTGTCCCGTAAACCGTGTGCAAAGTCCGTTTAGCATAGCAAAATGCTACCCCATTACACGAAGTAACTGCACAAAATTACTGGCTTACTGTTTAGCATTTTTTACAATTCTAACTATACAAAAGCATCCCATTATGATAAAATTGTCACAAAACTGCTATACCAAAATTATTGACAAGGAATTTGCACACCTGTCCGTAACGGACAGAAATTCAGCACAGTGGCCTATGGACCGAGGGAAACAAGCACTTGCTCATAACGCAAAACTGCCAGATTGGGATTACTCAACTTTGTGCCTGTGCAGCTTTTCGCAGGATATCTATTTCGCGAACTGAATAAAACAGAATGTGCTGGAATCACGAAATGCCTTTAAATCTAACTTCTTAGCTGTCATCATGTGTGCCTTTCAAATACATAATTAAACTTTAAAAAACATCAACTATAATAACAAAAGTGGCACACTTTGTCTGTGATCTAAAATTGACCACTATGGTTCTACTGTACATGCACAAGGTGCATGGAGTTACAGTACTCATGCCCACTGGAAACTCCAATTCCACATGCATCTGTGCTTGTGTGCACCCAGTAAATCGAGCTCTTGGCAGGAAACTTAATGCAGGTGGGGGCAACCTGGCAAAAAAGAAACAGGGACTAAAGTCCATTAGATGGGGGACGGGGTCCTATTCCTGGACCGATGGGGATCGCACAAGGGCATACACTCAACAAATTAGTTAAAAGGTATTTAGCACGCGATTTGCTAATCCGACACATCGAAAAACTCAACAAAATTCATATTTGTTATATTTTTTGCGGTCACTGGCATGGATATGCGAACATAAACTGCAGTGGTTGGCTTGAAATCCGTGTATTGTCAAGGCAAGGCATCACTTTTTATCGATTCTTAATTTCTATATTTTGTGGTATCAAAAATTCCGACTTGAGATCAAAAAAGCCTTTCCCCAGTAGAAATAATATCCCACAGATTTTCAGCTGCCAGCATGCATATTAGCTACACATGATCAATACAGTTTGACTGCACACAAACATTATTGATCTTTGTTCATTGCTGTACTGGTGTAAACCACAAGCAGCTGTTTAGTGCAGACTTGGAGACGCCGTCGCTGTATGTCCTATTTGCGGGAGCGGTAATGACAAATTTCCTTTTCCGCTCAAATCTTAGTTTTTTTTCACTATTGGTGGTTTGTTTCTACATTAAAGCATTACTGGAATTGTACACACTTATCCCCGATTTTACATGCATTTCCACATTATTTAGATTCTCCTCGCATTATCGTGCATCCCTTTAAAAATCTAATCACAAGCCTAGATCCCATTTTCCATGTAGGTCCAATCCTGTTTAAAATTTTTACTGGTTGGTTTGTTTTGTTTTATGACAGAATTCCCATAAAAACTGTGCTTGTACCTTGGGCTTAGCACACAGCGGCAAGCGCCTGCTAAGGTAATTGCAATGTCACCCGGCAGCAATATTCCCGAGCCCGACATAAGGTTTAATAATGTGATGTTCTGCAAGGACAGGAATACAACCTCATGTGTGGGAAGTAAAAACTTTTTTGTTTTTGTTTTGCCCAGTTCTGTGCGGTAACTGGCGAATTGTACCTATGTCACAAGCACCCTATAAATTGAGCAGACTTTACAGAATAGGCATGTGGACATAACATGTAATTTTATTTTGTAAGGAGTCTGATGCTCCTCGGGTTTATTTCCTTATTTTCCCGGATCCAAGATGGCCGCCAAGCCGTGGTGGTGCAAAATTCTGCAACTTTTGAACTTTGAATTTTAATTGTGAAAATTATACAGCTGTAGTTTAATTACAATTGCTATTGTAATCCCCACAATATTTAATACCTTATATATAAAAACAAGGTAAAGTTGTATAGGTTTCCGCACCTTTTATTACACTGCTACGCCCTGATAAGGTCACAAGGTTCATCGGTGGCAAAAACAATGCAATGCTCAGATTTTCTTGAAACTGGTGTCAAATTTATTGTTCTGACCTACAGAAGCAGAAAATAAATTCATTTCTTTTGGGTGGACACTCTGTATAACAATTTGAGGTAAAGTTTTTTTTGTGCCTCGCTATAGACCTCAATGTAGTACCCTTTACATTTTCCCACTAATTAACGAAACCAAATGCCAAAAAAAAAAAAACATTGTAAAATAATGCAGTATGACAATTGGACACCAGTTTCAACAAAATCAGCACTGTTAACGTTTACCCCCAGGAATGACCTTGAACCTTAAAAGGGCTGTCCTGTTAAACTAAAGGTCAGAACCAGCAACTATACCTTTTTTTTTTTTTTTAATCCTTAAATGAGACAAATACATTGGTGTTCATTTAAAGCACTATTGAGCCATTTTGCACCTCGCGCTTTAGCGCATCGAGGGTGTTAGTCATGATTGTCGAACTCGATTTCGGTAGTGTGTGACGACTATCAGGGGCTTCCATTTTTGATCTACGTCATGAATTTTGGTTGTGGGTAGGGATGGATTATGGGACAAGTCCTTCATAGAGGGATAGCCCGAAATCGGGGTGTGTGTTGGCCGCTCGGAGCGGTTTTCGGGTTGTTGATCTTTAGAATTGGAGGGAAATTGGTACTATTCCGTGAAGTTACCGACTATGGCCGCCGTGCATGTTAGATTCGCCCTGCCGAGGTCTGGCTTTTGGCAAGATCTCGCGTCTTGGTTTATATTCTTGTTCCTATTAGACCTCGATGAGTCGTGATCCGTTTTTCGTGAGGAGGCATAGCGAATGAAATTGGGTTGGTAAGCTCCGTCTATTCAAGGTTATCACCGAAAATAATAACGTCGACAGATCTTACCTCCCTTCAATATTACGGCGGTCCATTATTTCCCACGGTGTAGGGTCTGTTCACAGATCCGAAGTACTGCAATATGATGGGCTCGGGTGAACATCAAACCATGTGTCCCAACGGTGCTACGTCACTAGCCTAGCTAATTTAATATGTACGAATCTACTTTCCGCAACCGCGTAGTCTGCACCAATCTATTGGTATTACAAAACCACGTGATCTCGTTATTTTGTCCTTGGCCCCGGTTCCACCAATCATGATGGAGATTCTATAAAACAACATATGTGCCTCGTTGATAAAAATCAGTTGCCAGCCTTGGCGGCCTGAGGGCTTAAAATCTTTGTATTTGTTTACATTGATGTCCGTGTTAACAAGCTGTGCTTATGTCGTTTGGGCTGTTTGAAACGTTTCAAGTTTCAACCAATTTTAAGTCGGACATACTAGCACCAGAGTTAACATAGCTGAAATTATACATCGTTTCGAAGAAAACATTGGCAGTTTTGATTAGGAACGAAAACATGATTCTAGCACAAGGTTGGTGGAGTACCAATGCCGATACCGTCTGTTTATGCACGAGGGTTGTCATTAGAACAAGTCAACATTGCACGAGTGCATATACCACCTTGCTACAGACTGAGTCCCCCCTGCAGTGAGTGTGGTCACTATTCGTATTAGTAATAGACATGTGGCATACATACAACGGGGAGGTGGCATCCATGATGCCCGGCGATGATGGGGGCCACGGTCAATCAAACCGGAACTTCTACAGCATTGGACTCGATATTGGTTGGTAAATTATAAATTCATAGTATGTTTTCATGTATCACCTCCTACCCTTGGTCTATGTTTATGATTTTGTCTATAATGGAACTTTTTTGGTGTCGTTTGCAAGAATTGCAGAGGCACATAACGGATTACTTTAGTCGTATTTCGGTGTATCTGTGTGTTGTTTGTTGTATGACAGCGTTCAAGCTTACGTTTGGTGGACAGAATGGTGGAAACTTAAGGTAAAGATACTCTACTTAAAATACCATTTTCTAGGGTGAATGGTTGTGTGTAGAAACTGATTGAAATTAAAAAGTGCATAATTATTACTTGAAAATTTTTCCCATCGCACTGTACAGCAGGCATATTTCTGCCCGAATTTCTCAATTTTGGAGCAAAACTCGGTCCAAACAAAAAATCCTCAAACTGGACTCATCAGCCGAAACAAATATAAAACTTGCTTAAGAGGGAGTCCTTGGCTATAGCAATTTATATTTGTTTAGCCTTAAACCTCACGGTTTTGAAGGACTTATTTTTTTTGCGAAGGCCTTTAATTTTTCACATTTACAGCCCTCCGAAATGTTAGGGTAGGGGTACAATTCTACTTTATGTTGTTTTTTGTAGTACATTCAACTTACACATTTTTATATCACTCTTAGGCTATGAAATACTGAACAAAAGACACAAGAAGATCCCATAGCTCATACCATTGAGGAGTTATGGGCTTTTTTCAATGCACATAATTTGGCGAAAATTGCATTTTTTCCCCGATCAATTGTCACCCTGACCCCAACTTTCTAACCCTTTAACAAAATAACGGAAACGATTGATCCCATTTAATGATTTGAATCATTACAAATGTACCCCTTGTCACATGATTAGCATAAAGAATTAGTCCCCCTATAGGTAGTTTCCATGTTCATACACTCACAGGAATTAGCAAGTCAATTTTTGTCAGCCGAAAATGGCCATTTTTGGCTAAATTTGGCCAAAAAACGGAATTTCTCAAATCATGAAAAATATGGGGTTTTATAATGCCAAAATATGAAAATATATGACATTGTAAAACAGAAGTTTTAGAACCTTAGAAACATAAATTTATCAAGAATTTTGACTGTTTTCAACACCCCTAAATATTTTTTCACACAGCCCGTGTCCGCTAAACGTAAGTCAAACCTTGAACACTGTCGTAGTGGTTTTTTACTCACGCTTTTCTTGCTTCACAGTGTTGGTGACTTTTGTTGTGTGTGTGGTGTGTGTTTACCACGATTTATCTTGGCTTCTTCACAGTGGTGGGGAACTTTTGTTGTTTTGTCGTTTATACTTTGTTCACATGCCGCCTTGTTCGACTAGATAAGGCGGCACAAAAATATAACTTTTGTTTCTCCGTGTTGCCCGAACCGACCCTTGCTAACCCCCGACTCTTTAAATTTTTGCAACGTTTTTTCATGATACAACATATAAAACCATTGTTATTTATCAAGTTTCGAGCACAATTTTAAACATTTTTGTTTTCAGAATCGTCCTCCTTTAAGTCTTTAGTCATGGTTAAAATGCCAGTAAAACAGTGTATTGGTCATGGCACAGCTGGCAAAGTATTGGCACTATTACTTTTGATTATTAAATTGGACAGTTGACTGAGAGAGGAGGTAAGATGGGTTGAAAATGTTTAGGGATTTTCATTTCTTCTTGGAGGGGGATGTTTCATGAGTTTTTGGTCTGTCTGTCTGTAGTAGTTTCCTGGTGCTAATGATTATGAAACCGTTGTCGGGGAGAATAAGGTGGGTATATTAGTGTCAGGAATTAGATGTTGGGGGGCAGGTATATGGTGTCTGGGGTTTGGTTCAGGTTAGTGTCCAGACATTTGGTAAGCCAAGGTGTTTGGGTGTCAGAAATGAAGGTGAGGTTTCCATTTGTTGAGTGTTACGTGTCAGATCTCTTTGGTTCAGGTGTCAGTATGTCTTGGTGGGTGTCAAGTTTTGGGTGTCAATGTTGGGTGTCAGGTTTCGGCTGTGAGATTTTGGATGTCAGGTGGCTGGTTTATGCATCATGTTTGAGTGTCAAAAATGTTGGTGTTATGTTGAAGTGACGGTGTCATGTTGGGTCAGGTGATGGGTGTCAGGTGTTATGTTTGGGTGTCAGGTGATGGGTTCATGTGACGTGTCATGTTGGGTGTCAGGGCTGGGTCATGTTAGGTGTCAGGTGACATGCATGTTGAGTGTCCCATGTTTGGGTGGTCCGGTGTGGTGTCATGTTGGGTGTCTGTTGGGGTGTCAGGTGACGGTGTGTCCCATTTTGGTGTAACGTTTAACAGGTGTCCCAGGTGACGGGTGTCATGTGAGTGTCCCCATTTTGGGTGCAGGTTATGGTGTCCGACGTTGGGTGAAGTTATAGGTGTCAGGTGATGGTGTCATGATTGGGTGTCATTGTGATGGTGTCAGGTGGTTGTTGGGTGTCAGATGGTGTCATGTAGTGGTCAGGTTTTAATGTTGGGTGTTAGGTGGGTGTCGGGTGACGATGTCATGTTGGGTGTTCATTGAGGTGACATGTTGGGTGTCAGGTGACGGTTGCCCATGTTGGTGGTCAGGTGATGGGTGTCATGGTGGGGGTCAGGTTATGGTGTCATGTTGGGTGTAAAGTCACAGGTTACGGGTGTCATTTGGGGTGTCAGGTAATGGTTGTCAAGTGTTTGTTGATTGTCAATGATGTGGTGTCATGTGATGGGTTGTTAGGTGTCATGTTGGATGTCAGGTGACGGGTCTGTTGGGAGTAAAGTCACCGTTTGACGGTTGTCATGTTGGGGTGTCATATGAATGGGTGTCATGTGAGGGAGATTCAGTTGTTTATGTTGGGTGTCAGGTGAATGTGTCATGTGAACGGTGTCATGTTTTGGTGTCGTGACATCCTGCATGTTGGTTGTCGGGTTGACCGTTGTCATGTTGAGTGTCAGGTATGGGTGTAGTTGACCGTGGTCCTGGTCTGTTGTAAAGTCACAGCTGACGGGTGACATGTTGGGTGTCAGGTGACGAGTATCATTTTGGGTGTCATATGATGGGTGTCACGTTGGGTGTCAGGTGATGGGTTCATATGGGTTCATGAGAACTGGTGTCATTTTGAGTGTCCGGTGTGTATGGTTGTGTCAGGTGATAAGTGTCCCTGTTGGGTGTCCATGTTGGGTGGTTAAAGTTTAAGAGGTCAATGTTGAGTGTCGGATTCTGTCCTGGTGTCATGTTTTAGGTGTTTAAGTGTCTGGAGCCAGTTTCTGGTGCCAGGGACTCATGTCTGGTGGTCCTGGTGTCAGTTCGGGTTCCTAATTTCTGGCTGTACATATTTAACATTCTTAAAATAATTGGGTATAGTAATAAGGACAAAATCCGAAAAACACAATAATGATAAAATTTGGATGTTTTTTTTTTCTCGCAATGCTCCCAAGTCATTTGTCTCCCTATGAGTTTTTTTAAAAAAATTGCGAGTCGCGCAGGACGATCACAATTTTTTAAAACCATAGGGAGACCAATTGAGTAGTGTGCTCAAATCCATGCAATTTTATTACCATTTTATGACACCTCGTCTGATAAAAACCATAAACAACTTCAATCCTTTCCAGTTTCTCAAATGAGAGGCACGCAACCACCGTGGCCGTAGTTTTTGATATCACAACTGAATGCTTAATTGGCTGACTCTTACTGGGTATTTGTGCGAAATGAAGAGAAATACCCATGATTAGACGCTTAATTCCGGTCGATACATGCACAACGGCATAATGAAATAAAGCGTGAATCTAGGGGTTCTTGTTTCTTTTTAGTTTTGTTTCGTTTCACAAAATAACAGTCACCCAGGGCAAATCTATTCTTAGGTGCATGCATGATTTATGCCCTGGTTATTCTGGATTTTTCGGCAACAATCTCAAATTTGGTAGTAGAACATAGGCCCTAATGATAGTGAAAAGAAAAATAGATATCTTCGATTTCCCTACAAGTCGGTTTTACAACAACATCGGTTTATTAACCTTAAATGCCTAAGGGGAAAAACAAGAGTTTTTTGCATAATTTCTTTACCAACATGAAGTTAATCATGTCCATTTTTCCGCTCCATAGCTTCCGCCGCAACCTGGGCTATAAATTGTAAGCGAGGGTTAACATGCATCGTTGATGCTCTCGTTTTTGAGAGCGCCCCAATTTTTCAAAAAATTGAATTTTTACAACTGTGCATTGGTACTGGCTAGTAAACCATACCTGTGAATGGTTTGAAGCCTCGAAAAAGTCTTGTGTCTCACACTAAGGAATTTTGTAATTTTCCCCCGGCGACGATTTCGGAACTATAATGATCAGCGTCCGTCCGTCCGGATAAAAATGTTAACCTATGTTGGTAACATTTATCTGGAGTTCTGCATGGGCGACAATTATGTAACTTGGTGGAAGGAGCGTGTGAATGAGTTTCCGACCTGATTAGATTTTGGTGGGTGCAAAAATATGCTAATTAAGTATCTAATTTGCATCATTTAAGAAAATTTTTCCTGCAAGGTCCTGTGTACAAGTTTCTGGAGTTCCGTAAGGGGCCCATATAATGGTGTAACTTGGTTAGAGCGTGCTAAGATTTCTCACCTGATATTGTTTGGTCAGACATGTATGTCGGCAAATTGAGTCATGCACATGAGCTAATTAATTGCAAAAATCATCGTAATTGCTATAATGTTTTGAAACGGTCATCGGATACTCAAAATTCCTGCTCTGCATAATAGCCTATCATGTGGCACATCTTTTGGCGATTTGAAATTATGGATATTTGCGGTTAGATATGCAAATAGCTAATTAAATATGCATAATTGCTATTTCTGAACGGTAACGTCCGATAGGTTAAAATTCCTTCGCACATGAGACTACTATGCCACATGGGAGGGGTGGGTTGCGGGAATCTGGGGAGGGTGTAGGGGGTTGCAGGTGTTGGAAGGAGTTTGGGTATGGCGAGGTTTTGGGGTGTGTGTCGATGTGTTGCGGAGGGGGTGTTGTGTTGCATGCTGTTGGGGAGGAGTGTTGTGTTTTATGGTGTTTGGTGAAGGGTGGGTGTTTGCCTGGGTTTGGGGAGGGGTGTTGCGGGTTTGGTTGGTGAGGGGTGGGTTTTTTGCGGGGTGTTTTGCGGGGGTTGCGGGTGTTGCGGGTGTTGGGGAGGGGGTAGGGTGTTGCTGTTTGGGGAGGGGGTGTCATGTTTTGCCGAGGGTGTTGGCCATTTGCTGGGTGGTTGGGGAAGTGGAGGGTGTTCGGTGTAATTGGGGTGGGGCAGGGGGGCTTAGCTACCACATGGACAGGGTGGATAAGTCCACGGCCCCGAGAAGGTCAGGGCCCCAGAGATTGAGAAGAAAGGAGAGTAAGGGAAGGGAGAAAGAGAGAAAAAGAAAAACCAAGAAAAAAAGAAAGGAAATGAGGAGGGAGGGAGAAAAAAAATGTAAATTTGCAAATTTCAAACAGGGGCAGGGCCTAACTGCTACCACGCTGTATTTCTTAATTTCAGGGGCCCTCTTAGCCTGCGGATACCGATAATCTAGAGGCCTTAAATCTTAATGTTAATTAGGCAAGTCTGCATTTAAAATTTAATGGGTGGCCATTTTTCCAGAGCCCCTATATCCAAATCATATACCACTGGATTCAGTGGCCCTTATGGGCCCGCGTTGGTTTGTTATTCTTTACTTAAATATTGGTGGATCCCTTCTAGGCCTATATTTGACCCAATGTGGCAAATTCTACCTGCAGCTACGCATTAAGGCTTAGCTATTATTTTTCTCCTAGAATAATGAGAATTAGGGGCCCCGAAAGTTCTAGAGAAAACGAGAACGTTTGGAGAAAAAAGCCCTGGAGGGGACCCTTGAAGACTAAAGCATACTTGCGTTTAGCGTGGATTCATTGACACGGGTTATGGGCCCCAAGATGAACTTGGTGTTTTTCCGCTTAAATTTGGGAGCAACTTCATTTCCATATTTGAACTAATTGCACATCCAGCCCTGAATGCTATACATTAAAGGGGATGACCCCGTTTAAAATATATAAAGTTTTTCAATCTGATGAATGACCTCACTTCCAAAACCCATCTGGTAAAGTTTCACAGCCGGATGATTTTCATCCTTTTAATGTGAGGTCTAAAAACGTGATTTTTTCATTTCCCAAAAGCTTTTGTTAAAATTTATATTGTCGACCGAATGAGGCACATTTTCCGCTTTATAACATCCAAACCGAACATCCTTTAGCCCTAAGATTTCAAAGGGTAATGAGAAAATATTAAGAAGGTTCATAGAGTCTTTCATTTTTTACAACACTTTGTTCTGGGCTAAACATTTTTCACATCTTTGTTAAGTTCAGGGATTTTCCCCAATTGTTACATATAACAATGTTGTGCTTTAGTAGTCTTTGTGTTTTTTGTGGTTTGCGTGTTGTATAGGTGAGGGGTGCGATGCTGAATTTGTGACATATGACTAGCCGTTTGAAATTGATCCAAGAATTCAAGCAACCTAGGGGTAGCACGATTTGTCGTCTTGCATTGCCTAAACTTTTTATCTTGTTCTTTTACGTAGCCGCTTGCATTATAAGCCGGGTGGCATATGGTAAAAAACGAAACGATAAAGATAAAAGTAAAAATGATGAAGGACCCAACAAATTCGCCACTCTGCTTTGAAGAAGCAAAATGAATCGTGCTAACCTAAGGGCCCCGGTTGGTGTTTTGTCCACGGCCCCAACATGCTAGCTACGCCACTGGTTGGGGGTGAGGTTGTTGAGGGGTGTTAAGAGGGGGTGGTGTGTTTGGCAGGGTGGGGGTGTTGCAGTGTGTTGGGAGCGGGTGGGGTGTTGGGTAGGGGGTGGGGCAGTTGCACATTTATCGTATGTTAGTGATCACGACATTCGGCGGGACATTAACGCATTCGGCGTAAATACGAGTTTGCCTTGTTAGAATATTAATTATCGGGATCAACGATAATAATTCAAACGGCTGCTGGAACTGCCTTCCAATGGTGAAATAGCCGGGAATAGCGCGATGTCGTGGTCTACGCTCATCCCTTAGGTGTTTTAAATTTGGTTCAGCAAATCAAGTAGAGGGTTAATTTTCCTCGAAGGTGGACTATTCATCATGGACGGACATAAATGTATCATTACCAGCTCTGCTGCCGTTACGTCCAATCTGGATCCAATTCTTATTACAAAACGCTTATTTTAATGATAAATACATTTTTTAGCATTCTCGTTCAAAGGTATAGTTTCCTAGACTTCTCCAAAACGTAAACTGTGCCAAAAATTGAAAATTGGGGGCGCTCTTCAAAAAAAACAAACAATTTGAACTTATTTCAATTTACCCCTGTATAATTTATTCCCTTATTTTACAAAGTTCCCCACATTTCCCAGAGGTTGGACAAATTCTGAATTCACAGCACCCTTCAAACTATAGAAAAACATCTTCAAACCTTCTTCCATACCATACCATAAATGCATTTCCCGGCCCCCTTCTAGACCCACAGCCGCTGAACAAGAAACAAATATAATACAATCAAAAACTGCAAATATAAAACAAACAAATTGCATCAAAGAAACCAAAAGCGATATCAATTGAACAAATGGGTTTTTCAACTTATTTTTGAAATAGCCAGTTTTGGCTGCCCTGGGATGGAAGGAAGAGTTCCACATGGTGGTCCTGCCACTTGAAATGCTTTTATCTCTGGTAAGAGGGCTGGGTTTTAGGAACAGAGAGAAGTGTTGTGTCCACAGATGAGCATGTGCATATTTCGGTTATGAATGTGACAGTTCTTTGGAGATATTGAGGAGGCCTTATTATTTATTGCACTTATTTTTATAGTAGTGTAAATCTTTAATTTAATCAGGGTAACTCAAGTCAAGTTAGCATAACTTCAGAAGTATTCACCCTACCTATACAAAAGTATAACAGTTTTCTAAAAGGAAATTTCATGAAGGATCAAATATTCCACTAAAAATTGGGTAGGGTGGAATACATGTAGAAGCACTTTATGGTTGAAAACATTTTACTCTTTCAAGGAACCAATATAGGTTTCTTGTAAGAGCCATATCTCACCTCCCCATTGCCCCGAAGACACCTTATTTCCTCTTCAGATTGAATTCCGTCATCAATTCCTTCTAGAAAACAATAACTGTGTGGGGTTATGCCTTTTAACAAATAAGATACCATGAAAGCAAACTTTAATGACTTTGTGTATTGAAATTGAGCCGAAATATCAATACCAACCTGGAGAAATCATTGAAGTTCCATTTTCTCCCTTATCATCATGCACTCCAATGCACTCCAGGTGTGAATTAGAGAATAAAGGTATGATTGTGGGAACCGGTCCCTCTTTACGACGAATGAAACCAAGGTGATACCATTATTTTTAGTGCAAGAAGAAGGCGCCGAGGCTGAGTTCTTCCACGCAGAAATAAAAGGTTTGCCGTGTGTTTTAATTCGTCGTAAAGAGAGTACCGTTCCCAAATTCATACTTTTATGCTTAATAAACGGCTTCAATAATTTAAGGCATCTTAACCTAATTGCGCGATACTTTGCGCTTAAATACAACGGAAAGGACCTCACCACCCATTAACAACAATCGAACACCCGTTGAATGGCAACAATCATACGCAACATTGGCAGGTGCGCGAACGTAGCAAAACGCAGTATGACTGCGAGTGCTTCAACCTAAAAATACCTTCAATACCAGTGACGTACTACCTGGTTTCAATTGTCGAATTGAACCTGGGCCCTCAGCCATGAAATTGCTGTACATTTCGAGTTGTTTAAGAATAGAATTACTGAAATGGTACTATTTCATAATCTTTTGAAAAACAACTGAAAACAACACATAGTAATTGTAACCGACCAATACCTTGTCCGGAATTGGATGTTTTTCATACATGTCATTACATGGCAATTGAACACAAGTCTAGGTAGTAATCATTGGTCAGAGTAAAGTGGGCTCCTCTCTGAACAGTTTTTAATTTTCCGAAAAAGCATGCAGTACAGTTCTTGGGAATAACTGCCTTTGTTACTAGTTTAACATAGGCAAGACCACTGACGCAGTATTGTTGGCATTATGATCTTGCATATTATGCGTGAACTTGTTACTTTAAGAACTTATAATTACATTTTGTCAATACTTTAATTATTCATGTTGCCCTATTCATATTACATCATTTAGATGCTGATTAGAACATAAATCCAATTTTAGTCTGTGCAGAAGAATTGAAATGCAGATAACACACTGAAAAATGTTAACTTCCATAGTTTGTGTGTACCAGCTCCCCCGCCTTCCGCTTCCTTCCCACCCTCCACCCCCCTGCCCATCATGAATTATTTTAGTCCACGGTGTCATCATTAAAAATGCTAGAGTATTCTCCATTACAGGGCTGACCAGTGCAGTCATTTAGCTTAAAATGAACCAAAAGCTAGGCAATACCTTATGTTTGGCATAGTATCATCAATTCATTCATCGAAATTTGGAAAAATGTAACCAGCACCACCTTTTTGGGTGGCGAGTTCAGACAACCCTGGCCTTTAGAATTTATAAAAAGTTACGTTTTTAGGGCAAATCTCGATGAAGAACGCAATATGTTAGAAAAATAATTAAGAGGTATAAGGAGTATAGTCCCTTCTTTCATTTTTTACAACACTCTTGTTCTGGGCATAAACCTTTTAAGCACATCTCTTTGTTAAGTTGCAGTGATTCCCAATTGTTACCTTAATAAAATGTTGTGCTAGTCTTGTGTTTTTGTGGTTGCGTGTTGTCTAGGTGAGGGTTGTTATGCTGAATGTGCGCATATGAACTTGTCCTGTTGAAATTTGATCCAAGAATTCAAGCAACATAAGAAAAAGGGGAGCACGATTAGTCTTGAATATGGCTATACTTTTATCATTGGTCTTTTACGTAGGCCGCTTGCATTATAAGCCGGGTGGCCTATGGTAAAAAAAATGAAAACGATAAATTTAAAAGTGAAAAGATGAACGGGACCCAACAAAATTCGCCATGCTTTGAAGAGCAAAATGAATCGTGTAAGCCTAGGGGCCCCGGTTGGTGTTTTGTCACACGGGGGACCCCAAAAACATGTAGATACGACACTTGGGGGGTGAGGGTTTGAGGGGTGTAAGAAGGGGGTGGTGTGTTGCAGGGGTGGGTGTTGCAGTGTGTTTTTGTTTGGGAGCGGGTGGGGTGTTGGTGAGGGGGTGCGTGTGCGGGGAGTTGTGGGGTGTTGGGGAAGGGGGTGGGGCAGTTGCATTCCTCGCATTGTAGTGATCACAACATTAGGCGGCGACATATTTTACGAATAGCGTAAATACGAGTTCGACTTGTTAGAATATTATTATCGGGATCCCGTCCCGATAATAATTCAACGGATGCTGGAAACGGCCTGCCAATGTGAAATCGCGGGAAATAGCGCCATGTAGTGTCACGCTAACCCGTAGTTGTTTTATGGTTCAGGCAGGCAAGTTAGAGGTATTTTATCGAGGTGGACTATTTTCTCATGGACGGACATAAACGTAGCATACCAGGCTCTGCCGTTAAGTCCAATCGGGATCCAAATTTAATTACAAAATCACTTCATTTCTATGATAAATACACATTTGTAGCATTCTCGTTCAAGGTATAGTTTCCTAGACAATCTCCAACGTAAACTGTGCCAAAATATTCCATTTGGAAAATTGGGGCGCTCTTCAAACAACACAATTTGACTGATTTCAAATTTACCCCTGTACTAAATTTTATTCCCTTATTTACAAAGTTCCCCACATTTCCCAGAGGTGGACCCAAAAATTTGATCAGCACCCTTCAAACTAGATAAAAAACATCTTCAAACCCGTTCTTACATAATAAAATAATGCATTGTTAAAGCGCACTTCTAGGACCACGGCTGAACAAGGAACACAATATAATACAATTCAAAAACATGCAATTTAACAAACAAATTGCATTCAAAGAAAACCAAAAGCGATATTCATTGAACAAATGGGTTTTCACTATTTTGAAATATCCAGAGTTTTGGCCTGCCTGAGGATGGAAGGAAGAGAGTTCCACATGCGTGGTCCTGCCACTAGAAACGCTTTATCTCCGGTAAGAGCCCTGGTTTTAAGAACAGAGAGAAGTGTTGTGTCCACAGATGAGCGTGTTGCATTTCGGTTTTATGATATGTGATCAGTTCTTGAAGATATTGAGGAGCCTTATTATTTATGCACTTATAGTAGTAGTAAATCTTTATTTATTCAGGGTAACCCAATTCAGTAATACAATACTGGTCTCCCATGAGACCCTGAGGATAGATGACAATCAAAAATATAACAAAATAATAAGATATACAATATAAACATAACACACATACATGAAACAAAAATTACATGATTACATGATAGTTATTTAAAATAATATTAATTAAACCTAGAAAAAAAATGAAACAATTTATTTACGAAGAGTTGACTTAAAAGAATACAAATTCATGGTGGACAAATGACGGCGAATATCACTATGAATGTCATTCCAAATTGTGGCTCATTATAGATGATGACAAGAAGTTTGAATTCAATACGTTTACGGATCGGCAGCCAATGAAGACGACGTAACAATGGGGCACTGGGTGAATCTCGACCCACCATATATATCAGTCTCGCAGCTCGATTTTGTAGGCGTTGCAGACGAGTTAAGTCATATTCAGTAGCTCCGAACAGTAAGGCGTTACCATAGTCAATACGGGAAAAGACAAGTGCTTGAACAGCTAGTTTACATGTGTCCTGATCTAAATGTTGCCGAATCCTTGATAGATTACGTAGATGGTAGCTGACACACTTCCCAATAGAGGATATTTGAGATGACATGTTCATAACAGGATCAAATATGACTCCGAGATTCTTCAGCCTCAACATTGGTTCAATGGTCACATCAAGCATTAACTTCACATCCTTTAAGTTGTCAATGAATCTCGAAGATGCAGCTATAAAAAACTCAGTTTTGTCCTTGTTTAACTGCAGCTCATTTTGGGTCATCCAAGATTTAATTTGACGAACACATAGCCTGAGTCTATTGAGAGCCCGTTCACGTTCTCTGGGGATTCGTGGGTCGAATGTTACATAAATCTGTGTGTCATCTGCATAAATATGAAAATTAACATTGTTTCTGCGTAGAATGTCACCAATAGGGTGCGTGTACATCGTGTAACCCCTGGGTCCCAGAACGGATCCTTGAGGCAGGTCAAAACTCATTACGTGTTCCCTAGAAAAGTTACCAGATATACAGACACGATTTCTTCTGTTTTCAAGGTAGCTTGCAAACCATTCCAGAGCACGATCCTTGATGTGAAAAGAATGACAAAGCCTGTTGACAAAAATTGCATGGTTGATCGTGTCAAACGCAGCCGATAGATCTAACATAACCATAAAGACCGCATTCTTATTATCAATGGCAGAGGCTATGTCATTCTTACTCTCAGAAGGGCTGTCTCAGTTGAGTGAAATGGGTTGTAGGCTGACTGAAATGGTTCATTTAAATCATTCTTGTCAAGATGCTCCGTAAGCCGATTAGCCGCTGCCATTTCAGCAACTTTCGCAAGAACCTTGATGTTAGAGACAGGCCTATAATGCTTTAAGATATTAGGATCCATTGTCTGCTTCTTAATAATGGGTGTTATTATTGCATCTTTTAGTGTATCAGGAAAGATTCCCTTGGCAAAAGACACATTTATGATTTCAGTCAGAATTGGAATGAAAGGGTCAAACTTTCTTTGAGAAGCCACATCGGGATTGGATCAAGCAGGCAAGATTTATTAGAACATTTCTTGATTAAGCCATCATCTTCCTCAGGTGTGACCGGCTTCAATTCATGAAGCTCATAAACATGGCTCTCGTGACTATTGACTCCTTTCATTTCAACCGACGAAATCTGATCACACATATTTGCATCAGCACGAACATACATGTCTTCATGGTGGATTGAAATATTGACATTACTTGAAGCAGCTACCAAGTCACTGTCAGAGTCCAAATTCTGTCTGATCTTACGAATTTTCTCAACGAAAAAATTAGCAAATCTATTTGCTAATTGAGACATAGAAAGGTACTCTGGAAGTAACTTGGCAGTATAATTAAGCAAAGAATTGAGAATACCAAATTGTTGTTTGCTGTTAGCAGTAAAGAGCTTGTCATGAAAGTAACTACGGTTTGCCTCAATTATTAAACCTTCAACAACTTTCTTTTGCTCAAGATAGCAATCCTTGTCAGCATCTGATCTGCTTTTGCGCCATTTGTTTTCTAAACGTCTGCGAAGGCATCAGGCTTCATGGATACTATCATTGTACCATGGCATACGTGGTCGAATTGTGCTAAGTTTTGTCGTAAGCGGGCAATGGTCATCCATGATCTTCTTAATGGATGCCTCATAATACGCAATCATTTTCATCAGCACTGTTATTCAAAGACTTAATATCAGAAAGGTATTTGTCAAGGTCAGATACAAATGCATGTTCATTCACATTCCGGTAGTCACGGGATGACTTCATTATCCTCAAAGGCTGAGCTTTCTTCCTCTGAAGAATACAAGATACGAAGAAATGATCAGAATGCAGTTTATTTGTCACATCCCAGTCCACTAGCAACTGATCTTCCCCAAACTTCTAGAATGGGATTCTGATTTAAAACCCTACTAGGATGCCGGCGCACATTACGATAAATATATCAGACTGCCCATCCAATATGAACCGATATTAGATAGGCAAAATAAATCCTGTCTTTTATTCTCTAAGTAGACCTCATGGGTTAATGGCACCACTCTCATTGTGACTGGAAAAACAAATTTGCAATTGAGTAAAATTTAGTTGAATTGTTCTCTCATTTGTCTTCCTCTACACATTCAGTTGGCGGCAGACAGAGTGTGCGGTCGTACTGGGAGAATTTTGTATCCAACACCGATGTGCTTGTTTTCGTCGTTGATTCTGCTGATGTGGGCAGGTTTCCAGAGGCCAAAGAAGAATTACACAAACTGTTACGAGATGACAGATTGAAAAACGTGCCGCTGATATTAGTAGCTAACAAACAGGTAAACCTTTTTTTGTGTGTGTGTTTTCTGCTTGAAAATGGCACTTGAAGTTAAATGGGTGTGTGTGGGTGGGTGTGTGCATGCGTGCATGTTTGTGTGTGTGTGTGTGGGGGGGGGGGGGGAGGGTGTGGGTGGTGTAAAAATTTAACCCAGTCTTTAATATTGGTTCTCTTGTACATACACATTAATTTGGTACAATGATTGAACATGTTGAAATCTAGCTGCATGTAGATTGATTCCTGACTCTGTCATGACGCTAGATCGTACTAGATACCTAGTCAGAGTCTTGAGTTTGCAGCGACATAGATGGCAGGTCATCTCGACCTCTTCATTCAGCTTTGTGAAATCTATTGTTTCACATTATTTGAATATTCTTAATAATAATAATAAATTAAAGAAGAGCCTATCCAGCCTTAACCTCTGACAATATCAGGACTCATTTCACAATATTGATGTCAAAGGTCTTAATAGGTCCTCAATGAAATCGAAAGACCTTATGGCAGCATGATTCGTTGTGGTGTTATCCATGTGTCGGTAACGTGTCTCACTTTTGGTAGAACACGTTTTGGTCAAAAGTTTGTCTAGCTTTTAGTGCAGTGATGGATTGTTCATACTTGGTATGCTTATACATTGAGACAAGGGGGCTATGTGGAGAAAACAGATGAGGAGATCAAAGGTCATTAAGGGGGTCACTTAGTCTTGGTCAAGCCTGATTGAATTATTTCACCAGCGAACGGTTAAAATCCCCGTGTTGAAATTATAGCCTATTATTCAGTGATATTGGGACATTCTCCGGTAAAGTGTTCAAGTTGGTCTCCAAAATGACAAAATATCAACATTAAGAATTCCGGAAAATCATTGAAATAGTAACCTTTAATATCCAACACGGAACAATGTATCTGGCGCGGTATGAACATAACATGAGGGATTTCTTTAATAATAGGGCTGGAAATTGTTACCCTTAAGCGATTTATGCAAAACATGTATAATATAACATGACTCTTCTCGATTTATCACATATTGGAAACGTGGTCTAACGTTATTTTTAGCAATTTGTATCCATTCGAATTATGGTAAAGTATCTGGCTGCAATATTGGCGACATACTCTCAGAGAAACTTTGACGAAAACTTTAATAATCCATATATCAGTTTGGAACTTAATAATTAGGGCATAATAGAGGCTGTAAAAAATGCACTGTACTCTGTGATATGCGCTCGGGTAACGAGCAGGGACACAGTTTAAAGAACGGAATTTTGATGGCGACCATGGCGAAAAGCAAGAGTTGTGCATCTTTATTATTCTTTATCTTTCTCATCGGTACAAACTCTAGTCAGCTCATTTTGAAAAAACCATAACTCCTAAGTATAATTTATATTAAATTAAAAAATTCTCTATAAGGGGACGGCCCGATTTAAGGATATGAAGCTTTCATATATAGATTGGCCTTCACTCCAAAACCCCCACCTGAAAGTTCGCGCCGATATTTCAATCCGTTTTGATACGAGAGTAAAAATGCTGATTTTCTAACTCAATAGAGTACTGTGAGAATTAAGATTGGTCAACCAAAAATAGGCACATTTTCGCTCATAACTTTCCAAACCAAACAATCTTTGGCTCTAAGATTTCACAGGGTAAATGAGAAAAAATAGCAGCTTTCTTCTTATACCAAAAATGTTGACACTTCGGGTAAAACTGGGGGCTCTGGGAAAGGGTATTAGCGACGGGCCATGGACCTTTAACGGCCAAAAACAAGCTTTAAACTGTGCATGACTGTGAGCGACACTAAGAACGACTTTTTGAACACTTTATCGGAGAATGGACCTATTAGTATCCAAATGCAGCTGGGAATCCCAGCACCAACGATGTCATGCAGGTGCTGTGTCTTCTTTGTTTTTCGGTAATCATTTGAAAAGAAAGTGGACGCTGCACATGCAGACAAATTTCCCTGGTTGATCAACCGTCTTGGTTTTTCTGTACTTACGGGTTCTACGTAGATCAAGATTTTTTTTCTCGTAATTGCAAGAAAATCTGCAGCGGGGGGGGGGGGGGGGGATTTTACCATATACGGCCGACAATGAATTATTCATATGTATGTTGGCCAATCGTGTACACACACTATGGCAATACTCATGATTGACATGTAGGGAGAGAGATTGTTACCCAATGAGTACAAGCTACTGTGCTTCGAGTGGTTACACCCGTCAGACTGAACAAGACGCTTGGTTGGCGCCTCGCTGTTGAGTGATTAGTGGATGTGAGAATTGTGTACTGTGAGCGATTTATGAATGGTGACATTTTGTAAATGGACCATATCTTTTTATCATGTCTATGTACGGCTTAGCCTGGGATGCGCTAAGTCCCGGTGGGGGGGAGAGGGACTCAACACAAATTGTTCTGTGAACGCTGTATTTTGTTATTGTTAACATTGGTGTAAGTGGAGCAGACTGAGTTGCATCTAAGAAGAAAGGAAGAATGAATGATTAATTAAATTGGAAATATTATAATTTGCTTGTCACTTTCAGGACTTGCCCTCTTCAAGGAGAGACTCGGATGTCTCTCAGGCACTCAACCTCGCCGGACTGTCCCAAGAGAGAGAGATTCACGTTGTAGAGGCACAGACCATCTCAGACCCGCCAAATGATAGCGTAGCCAAGGTGAAATCACTCATGGACCAACTTACCAAGAAAGATTGATGGTTTGGTTTGTAATAGGTACATCGATAAATATAAATGCCCGCTGAGGCCAACATTTTCCCCTACGGCAACTTCGAAAGAGGACCCAAGAGTTTGGTCAATTGGTACACGGTGTCTTGATGGTATAGGCAGCCTGTAGCCCAAGGCTGTTAGAGAGCCACAGGGAGTATTATGAGGCAGTTATCAATAGTTGTCATTTTGGATATAATGCCACAGCTGTTTGAAAGTCTCATTTATCATGACAGACCAGAATGAAACAAAAAATATCAGTAGCGACAGTTTTGGCAACTGATTAGGATTAGTTATTCTTTGTGTGGAAGTTTTAAGAAATTGCAGGCAAAAATGCATTTCTTAAAAATCTAGTTTTACACATCTTGTTGACATCTTGTTGGAGAATGTCCAATAGAGGACACTATATCATACAAGTTTTTCTATTTTTAGGCCCATATGGCAAGATTCTCGCAATGGATATTTTTTATTTTTAAAGAGGTAATATAGCTCTTGCATGTCCGTACTTATTTCAGTTGTCAAAATTGTGCTTAAAAGCGTTCTAAAAATAAGACAATTTGCATCTGGTTGAACAACTGTGGCTAATGGTTTGGCATCGAGAATGAGCTTAGATCCATTTTATTGACTAGAAAAATACTGCATCAGCCATTAGTTTCGCACACCAAATTTTTCATGATTTTAATTTTTTTAAACAAATGGCACAAGTTGCTATATTTTGCAGAATATTTTGCCAGTATAATGGCAGTCTATAATATAATTAAATTTTTGTGTGTTTTACATTGGTGTTTGCTGATGATTTGTGAAATTTGCAAAAATAACAGTTTGCATATATGATACAATTCCTGCCAAATAAACAATTTACATGTGTGTGACGGGACAGAATTTGACCTACTATATCCGTAATAGTTCTTTGCTAGATACTTGATTGAAAAAAAAAATCTTCCATATGTGACCAAACTTCTACAATAGGCACTGCAAAAAATGATCATGAACTTCGCGTGTTGCCAAGTAACACAGAATGGGAATCTGTCCCATCATGCCACCTGTTTTGTGTTACCACAGCAACATCTTGAAGACAAACCAGGGCCGTATGCAGGATTTATTTTGGGGGGTGCAATACTTCTAAAAAGTGGTCCTTACCCCTAAAGTGGTAACTTTTTTGACCTTTTATTAAAAAAATTAGGCAAAAAGTGGACCTTTTGCCCGTTTTGAGGAATTTAGGGGTGTGTGACCGCACCCCCTCCGCGTACGGGCCTGCAAACTAATTTGTTGTGATCATATTGTTCTTTGATGCTTTTGATTGTATTCAATTGAATATGAGGGTCTGACAAAACAGAAAGAAACCAAATAGAGTTTGAAGGCTAATAACTAAAAATTCCATCTCATCACAGGATGACAGTTTGGGATTGTCCCTGAACAGGACCAAATATGTGAAATCCCATCCCGTCACAGGGTGACCAGTTTTGGATTTGGCCCTGAACAGGACCAAATATGTTTGAAAATTCCATCCTGTGACAGGGTGACCAGTTTTGGATTTGTGTCCTGAATAGTGATGGTCGATCTTGATCGGCAAGATCGGAAATCTGCCCTGTTCCCGATTTTGGTCGAATCGGCTTTGAATCGGGATCGTGAGAAAAAGTCATCAGCTACGATCTACCTCACACCGAGCCTCCCAAACTGACAATCCAAATCCCAAATATTTTAAAGCTTACCATTTATAATAGTTTTCTATGTGACTACTACTACAGATGTCATTATAATGCGCTGCCATCATGTAACGTTTAACCGCAAGAAATCCGTTGTTGTACACTGTAGATAATTTCTATTACTTTTTGCGTATTTTTACTCAATACTTTCTGGAACGGGAGGTTTTCCTGCGGGTGAAAGACCCTCCAAAATACATGAAAATTCCATTCACATCTACAGACGAAAGATCATGCGTACAAGTATTCATTGCAGCCATTGTATGGCTGAAAAGAAGACTCCATGTGTGTTGTCCTCGTACGTAATATCATCAGTAGTAATTTAAAATGCTGGTCATTAATTTCTTTCATTAAAATTCATGGTTGTTTTGCTCATTTGAATAATTATTTAACTCTTCAACATTATTTCAAGTATTTATATTTATATTATTTATTATATAAAATTTATGTTCCTCTTTCTCCTCCTTTTTTTTCTCCTGTACCCTCCCTCCCTCTGCCGCCCCTCCTTCCCCCCGGCTCCTCTCCCCTCCCCCTTCCCCTCCAATCCCCCCCTCTCCCCCCCTCCCCTTCCCCTCCGCCCCTCCCCCCCTTCCCTCCACCCCCTCCCCCTACCCCCCCCCTCCCCTCTTTCCCACCCTCCCCCCCATGCCTCTACACCATCAGTTTATATACCACGATTATCTCGCTGGCCTTTTTTGTCTCGGGACGTCGAGCCAGCCCCAACCTCCCCCTCTCTCGCCAATTAACCAGTCTCTCTAATGAGTCACAGTGACGTCATCATTGCACGCGTTTTTATATAATACTTAAACTAAAACTTCCTCTCACCCAATGACTCACCCCCTTTTAATCCCCACCCCTCCCTAGCTATACATACGGACCTCCACACATGTCCATATGGACCTATACTTAATACACAGTATCTATGGGAATAAAAAGGCACGACTGCAATCGATGAAAAGTGACACTGCATTAAGCTGCCTTTGCATTATTTAAAGTACAAACAGAGCTTCAATCCCCAATGTAACATATCAAACAAACTTTAATCACAAAATTCCCAGCAACTTACTGTAAACAACCTCACTCAGCCAACACAATGGCGCTGAGTAGGACCCTCTCAGCACACCGAGAGTGCACGTGCCATGCTTGATAACATAATGGCTGCACAGTGGGGGGGGGGGGTTCAACTTGATTTTGATACACTAGCACCTAATCAATTTCCCACGACGTAGCTGTAAAACAGACCTCACTGAGCCAGACACAAAGTGGCGCTGAGTAGGACCTCTCACACGAGTGCCACTTCCATGCTTGAATAACATAACCGCTGTACAGTGGGGGGGTTAAATAAGTGATTTGATACACTAGCTCGCTATAACACCAACTAACAAGACAACAAACACTTGTTATTTTACTGTAACAAATAGAAAGACCACTGGCCTGCCGTGTACGTTGAAGAATCGAGCACTGTTTGACGTAAAAATATCCATCAGACTTCACCATGAATCTTGTTTCAACTCATGATAGGGTAATGGGTTGAGAGGTTTATTGTGAATATTGCCATGCGATTTTGGCGCCATTTCTAATTTACAAATATAATCTGAATGGGATCTGATGGATCCTGGATTCAACAATTTGTTTATCGCCATCACTAGTCCGGAACAGGACAATTTTTGAAAATTCCATCCTGTGACAGGGTGACCAGTTTTGGATTTGGTCCGACGTGCACCAATGTGTTTGAACATTCCATCTGTGACAGTGTTGACCAGTTTTGGATTTGTTCCCTGACGTGCGCCCATGTGTTTTGAAAAATTCATTAGTGCAATTCGTTCTCACCTTGGTTCAGTTGGACTGGTGGTAACTGAACAGTGATATTATCCCGGAGGATAAGTTAGGCTGTCGATCCAATATCTATACAGAGTGCCATACTTGCATGTGCATATCAAGTCAGGTTAAAAAGAGAAGGATAATTGGCCCTGTTGCTGTTGCTGCTCTTGCACATTCCGTCCCAGTGAATTGGGCTGGCCCGCTCTACTGGATGTAGCTTGCTGTGAGGCTTTCTTGGGTTATCCACGACATTGTACAACGAATCAAATCCAATCTTAACTCAGTAGGCCATGCTGTCCCACAATTCTTCAGTGGATAAAAAACAGATTTAACCCCCTGATGTCTACCGTCCAATTTTATTGGCTATAACATAAGTTTTATGGTGTATTAGACTCAAGACATGGTAAGAAAAGCTGAATGTTTTGAACAGGTATAAAAAAAAAACACAAAAAAAAAACAAAAAAAAAACAAAAAACAAAAAAACCAAAGAAGGGCTATTTGATTGGTTACTCAGAGGATCTATAATGCTATATCCTGAATTACCCAGAAATTTCTTTACTAAATGTGTAGACCTCAGAGGTTAAATATCGATTGCTTTGTTCGTTCTCACCTGATTCCACTTAAGGAATATATGGCATGAATCTATCGGCACATATATATGAAATATTTAAATGCGATGTCACAGATGATTTTCATGGTCATTGGAGTATTCCTTGCGAAAAAAATCCAGATTTATTACGACAAATGTACATGACTGTACAGCAATCATAAAAGCTACCATCTTTATTCCCTGTGCTATATTTACAATGCCGCTCTCAATACCAAAACAGAAGCCATCAAAAATATATCACATGACTTCAGCCAGTTTGCCACAAGCCTCATCCTTGCAAATTTCAGCGAGCACACACAGGGTGTTTGAGTCAATCCCACAATGCACCAGTTTCGGGAAATTACACCTCAATAGGGTCACATGATCCCATAACAGTACTATTCTTAACACATAAAAACCCTGACTTTACACTCATTTTAGCCCACAAAGTGTTAGTAGGAAGTTTTAGCATGATAATGAAATATCTTGTGGTTCTTAAACTTTTGGAACACTTTTTGTCCCTAAGTACTGACATGTGTTTAGTATAGTACAGTATAGGAACATTGCTATGCATCATGGGATTGATTCAAAACACCCTCTGGTGAGAACACAAAGGAGATATGAGTGAAGTTCACAGCTTGTGGCAGAGCGATCTCGTAAATAATAAACATGGCGCCTTTCTTAAATTGTCTACTGCTACAAAATGAAGCATGAAAATGTTTTTTTTTTTTTTGCAAGGAATACTCCAAGGACCATGAAAACCATCTGGTATGTCTTATTTAGGGATATTTCCTTATGCAGATAGATTCATGCCAATAAATAACTTTAATAAGGTATGTCTCAGAACTAGAGCCAAACTCACTTGTTACTTTCATTAGTAGCCAGTTTGGTACTCCATGTGGAGGGGAAATACAGAGAAATGACACAAATAATGGAACAAATCGGCCTTACGGTAACATTTGTATGGAAAATGAGTTACTTTTCAAAAATTGTCCATTTTAACCAAAATTTGGTATAAAATTGGATTGATTGAGGCCATATTTATTGGTCGAGTTATGAGTTGCAAAAATATTGGGCGAGACGTCTCGCCCAATATTTTAAAACCAATAAACCAAGACCAATAAATATTGGGTGAAAATGATCCAATTTGATCATTATTGTGTTTTGGATCCAATATTTTCCCACACTTGGATCCATACAAACATAATAATGGCTAAAATTGGATTATTTAGTGTAAAAAGCACCAGACATAATGACAAAATGACAAAACAGAGAACAGTGTTGACATTAGTTTAATTGTGGTCCTAATTTTTTTGGTATAAATAGGTCACAGTTTCTAAGAAAAATTGGTATAGATACGGGTGCCCTTAAATTTTGATTCGGCAAAATATTGGTTGGCTGACAAAAGCTTTAGCTCAAATGGGACACATACTTTATCTATATGTCTTTCCATGATCCAATTTGTGCGCACAATTGACAAATGTCCACTTCTACACTGTATAGATTCTGTATCAGTTATAATAATCAGTGGCTTTTAAGATGGCTTCCCAAATAACTCTTGCGGGTAAACCTTAGTTTAATTAACTTCAGGACAAAATGGCGATGTACATTTCACTGTTTGTAGGACTACTAATTTTAGGCCTCTTAGTTTGTATGTGTTCAGTACCAAAAATTATCGGCACTAATATTGCACCCATGTATACTTAACCGAAAGTTCCTCAATGTGCTCTAGGTGTAATTTCCTATTTTTTAACATATTGTCATGTAGAGTTAACCAAATTTTATACAGAGTTGTGTAGTTTGGTCATAATACTACTTATTTTTTTGTTAATAACCAGTGCAATTTTGTGTGTGTGTAAATTGTTCAATCATTCTATACTCTGTTCGATCTCAAGTTTGGGGGTGACGTCACTGCGCGTATTAGGTTTTGCACCCGAGAACGCACGCGTCGACCTTGGAATTGCAGCATTTACGCACGCGAACAAACGCGGCGCAATCCAAACGTTAGAGCAAATGCAAAGTCACGTCATGACGTCACCCCCAAACTCGAGACCGAACAAAGTATAGTCTATAAAAACCTAGACCAGAATGCTCTGGGCATCAATCAACTCCCTGGGCACTACCTGCCTATCTATTGGCATATAAGCACTGTTCTGATTGGTTACTTGTAAGGTAATATCATGTAATAAGCAAATCAGAGATACTGTAAGAATGGTGGTATATTGGTTTACACAGAGACATAGAAGCACTATTTTGATTGGTTACTCAGAGGTCTATCTCATGTTGTGTCCTATAATGACCCAATCAGACAGGTTGTTGTAATAGGTGGCAGTGCCCAGGGGGTTTAGCCTACATTGCAAGTGTGAGATGTTGACCACCACTCATGCTCCTGGAGCATAGATTGCGGCAACTTTTTCCAGAGCGGAGCTATTCATTATATTGAGTGCTAACCATAATAGCAGTAGCGATTTATTCCGTAATGTTATCAAGGATTAGAATTGCAAATCTGGCACACCAATCCTCGCTGGTCTAGTGGTTAGGTAGCTGACCTCATGATACAGTGGTCTCGGGTTCGAATCTCACTACTGCTTCTTTTAAAATATATAAAATTTTCATTATTTTTTCACGTTAGAGGGAAAAATTCTAAGTCCAAGAAAGATAAGGAAAAATAAATAGCTGCCCTTTGAGGTTAGTGAGGGAGACCTGCTCCTGGAGCAGGGGTGGTGGTCAAAAACTACCGCGTGCAGCCTACATTAGCTTGTAGGGGTATTGTGTTTCCCAAGATGATTTGACTTCCACTTTGCAAACAGAAGACTAAGTAGAATCATAGAAACACTTTTTTACAAGCACCAGATCTGTTTGCAAGGTAAAACTCAAGTCGGGTAACTTGTAAGGTATGAGTTTTATGAGTACCAAATCTGTGGGAATTACTCATTTTTTGGCCACTGTTATACCTTGTCCTGTGGGTATATACATTTCCTCAGAATGGCCAGCAGATATAAATGTTGAAAAAAAAATGGTGTGCACGGCCTGAGTAGATTCAAATGACAACCAAGCTATTGAACTGCAGGAGCATGCATGATTGGTGGAAGAGCATCAAATTCAATTTATAGGTATTAATTGTGAAGTGTAGCCATTGCTTTCACAGCCAAAGGCATCATAACAGTTAAATACAGTATTGTCTATAATAAATGCCCCGGGGCATTTATTATAGGTCATTTGTTCAGTTAAATTTAGAGAATAAAGGTATGATTTTGGGAACTGGTACTCTCTTTATGATGAATTGAAACCAAGGCGATACCATTATTTTAAGTGGAAGAACGAGGCCGCAGGCCGAGTTCTTCCACGCAAAAATAATGGTTTCAATTCGCCGTAAAGAGAGTACCGGTTCCCAAAACCATACCTTTATTCTCATTCTTAAACAGCTTTAACATTTCAGGTCATTTTTAACCCAATTTCGCGATACTTTACGGCTTAAATACAACAAGAAAGGACTGCCACCACCCAGTGACAACAATCGAACAACCCGTTGAACGCAACGATCATATGCAACGAGACGCAACGTTGGCAGGCGCGCGCCAACGTAGCAAAACGCGGTATGACGCGAGCGCTTCAACCTAAAAATAACATCAATGCGCAACGCATACTACCTGGGTTCAATTGTCGAATTGAACCCGGGCATCAGCCAATAAATTGCTTACATTTTCACAGCTGTTTAAGAATACAGCCTAAACACCATGGTGCTCCACACATAAAAAGGATCAATGTTTGAACAAACAACAACACTTACCAGAGATGTAACTTTTCCAGAAATTTCCGGATTTTGGGCCATAAATAAAAAAAATGTGGAAGTGTAAAAAAAAAAAATCTTTTTTCATTTTCTGAGATAAAGTGTCAACTGCATCAAAAACCCAAGTTTTAAGTACCAATTTATTTTAGAGAAGGGGTTTTGTACCCTAAAATCATGTACAAAAAATGTTCCCGGGCGTCACCGGATGCTACACAAAATTTGACCTTTCCAGTTCCGTTTCGAATTTTGGAATTTCAGGAAATATGATACTCCTCGTTACATCTCTGACTAACCCTGGTTGCACCATGGCTGTACAAAAACAGTATACCAGAACACTGAAATGGTCCGTTTGTAATCTCATAATGGTATTTAATAAGAGAAAGAGGTAAATTTCTTTGAAGTCTGCATTAACAATGTATCCTTTGCATCATTTAAAGGAAAGATGCATGATTTGAAGATTGAAAAAAGTTGGTCATGGATGGAGTTAGTAACGTAGATTAACATATTATATCAAAATAAGGTGAATAATTGTCCACATTTGTGAGGATTTGCCCTTGAATTTTCCGCAAATAGCCTTACTTGAAAACGATTCCGACAATCCACATCGCAGGGCAAATGGTGACGTCAAGTGATGACCATCCATAATTTAACGTCCTTGTGACCATTAATATGCAGTCTGTTTCCACTTTTAATATATTAAACACAAAGAAATGAAACAAAAAATATGTAATTCTGTGAATTATTTTTCTAATTTTATTATTACTTTCATTAATCCATCAATATTACCATGTCAGCAATAACAATCGAGTCAAAACGATGTTTTGGTCGCTTTTGGTCACACTTGACGGCACTGAGGGAGGCAAAATTGGGAGCTTTGATCAATGAAGCCGTGGCGGAAAAATCCGCCCGTTTTCTTCGTATGTCACAAAGCAAAAAAATTAAAATGCCTCTATTTGTTAATTTTACATCAAAATGTATTATTTTTTCGGAGATCTCGTGATTGTATGTATATGTATTTTATGAATGTAAGTCAAACTGAGCTTGACAAAAAAATCTTGACATATTTCCTTTAAAGGGACAAGCAATGGGCACAAAATGAAATTGCCCTCGATGGAATGAAATCACTTCCACAATTTGAAAAAAAAAATGTGGATGCTCACATTCTGTAAAAACATTTAAAACAGCAGGAGTTGGTGGCAATTCCTGCCACAGAAAATCAAGGTGTTGACATCCCTGCCATAATTTACACAGTGTATCCAGCATGTTTTGTGACACAATTCAAAAGTATGGGATTCAGACTGGGATTCAGACATTGTGCTTCAGGCTTGTATAGTACGATATTGATCTGACATGTGAAAGGCAGATTAGCCAGGATTAGCACACATACAATTGTAATGGTCTTTGCGCTGATGAATGCATGCTTTTCAAGTTTGAAAAGTAAGAGAAGTGAAGCTTACAAGGGAAATAATATTAGTTACTTTCCCTTTTTGTCTCGCCTGAACTTTGTTCGGCAGAGACTTAGTAATCACTTTTCTGTCTGTCTGTCTGTCTGTCTGTCTCTCTGTCTGTCTGTCTGTCCGTCCGTCCGTCTGTCTGTCTGTCTGTCTGTCTGTCATGCTGTCTGTCTGCCTGACGTCCGTGTTCACGGGCTTGTGTACGATTTATCTGGAGTTCCGTAAGGGCTATTTTTTTTTTTTTTTTTTTTTATCATGTACAAAAATATGTTCCCCGGAGCTTCACCGGATGCTACACTAAAATTTGACCTTCCTGTCCGTTCGAATTTTGGATTTTCAGGAAATGTGACTACTCCTCTGTTACATCTCTGACTAACACTGGTTGCACCCATGGCTGTACAAAAACAGTATACCAGAACACTGAAATGGTCTGTAATCTCTATAATGGTATTTAATAAGAGCAGAGGTAATGTATCCATTTGTATCACTTTAATTTACCGGGACACAATGGCACAAAATGAAATGCCGCTCGATGAATCACTTTCCAACAATTTGAAAAAAAAAATGTGGATGCCCACATTCTGGTAAAAACATTTACAACACGCAGGAGTTGGTGGCAATTCCTGACACAGAAAATCAAGGTGTGTGTTGACATCCCTGTCCATAAGTTACACAGTGTATCCAGCATGTTTTCTGACAACAATTCAAAAGTATGGGATTCAGACTGGGATTCAGACTTGTACTTGATATTTAATACCTGGACGATCTACTTCCCTTGAGACGATCAACGCTATTGTTCCTATTGTTTCCTTCATGGGCAATTATCCTTTAATCCGTGTCCTAACACACAATGGGTGATTGAGATCAGCTTCGTCCCCCCACACACGTAAATGTTAAGTTAGCACTGTTTTTTGATAGTTTGTTTTCCTATGTTTTCATTTCACAAGGAACATTATTAAACCAAAAGGAGTGATTTCCACTCTTTTCGTGTTGTCCTTCCCCAAAAGTGTTGTCCTTCGTTTAACAAACTAACTCCCAAAAACTAGGGGAAAACCACTCTTTTTTCGAGTGATTTTTACTCTTTTGAGTGGAAATTTCCACTTCCTTCTTTAACTTCAATTCCTTTTCTTTATTTATTTCTTTCAATTCCTTTCTCTGTTTTTTCTTTCTTTATTTCCGTACACTTATGTAAGGATGTGTTCTTGGCCAAAAATGAGAGTACCAAAAAATAATGGTTTGACACTGAGAAAAACTGTCTTGAAAACTCCTTTTCAGGCAGCCTCAAGTCACTCCATATAGTCCGTAGATGAGTTAACTTTTTGGTACTCCATATTGACAGCCGCTAAAAACAGTACAAACTTACAGTTGGAACTTAATGAAATAATTTAGTTTTCTTACTGTGAGCGAGTCCTGTGTGAGCACGGTCAAAGTTACAAGTATGCTGCCAGGGAGTAACACTGAGTGACGGGTGATGATTATTGATAAAGCTCGCCGACATGAATAGGGATAATCGTAGCTTGTCAGGAATAGATCGTCCCGGATTGCCCTTGTACTTCAGGCTTGTATAGTGACGATATTGATTCTGCATGTGAAAGGTGGTGGATAGCCCGGGATTAGCACACATACAATTGCAATGGTCTTTGCGCTGATGAATGCATGCTTTTCAGTTTGAAAAGTAAGAGAAGTGAAGCTTACAAGGGAAATAATATTAGTTACTTTCCCTTTTTTACAAAATGGTAAACACCCAAAAAATTGTTTTCAAATTTGTGGAAGTGATTTTCAGTAAGGGTTCTATCTCTGAATATTTTTTATGCCATTGTGTCCCTTTAACAATGGGTGAGTTGTACACAATTTGATAAGTTTCAGATTGGATCTGCCATCAATGACCCAATCGGATATAGCTATGCCAGTTGGTGGCGGTCAGCCTTGACCGGCACCAGGCGGTAATTTTGGGAGGTTGCCGACTGACACTTTACTTCAGTGAAATGAAAAATTACCTCATAAATTGGCAAAATCAAATAAAACTCATAGTTTGTCCAAAGTGCCATTAAGGTAGTAATTTTCAGATTTCAACCGCAATCAGGTAGCCTTAGCTATAACCCTGGACATAAATAATTGATTGTTTTAAAATAATTTTTGAGGTTTTTTAAAAATAACTTTTCTTCCATCAGTAGAAACGCAGAGGCAAAAAAATAAGCTAAGGTCTAGAATTTTAAGAATTTAAATAAGCAAAATTAAGAAAGCCCAGTTAATAATAGTGTTAGTAGATTATATTGTCTAACTGAATTGTAAAATGTGTTACCCCTGTTTGTTTCTCATGCAATACGAAAAAATATCAATGGTTTTGGTGCCATACCACACTCGGCTTGCGGCCTTGTGTGTGCTGGCATTAAAACATTGATATCTTTTAGTAATTGATGGAACAAACGGGATAACTAATAGTGTGGCATGAATTGTATACGGTATGGTACGGTACGGTAGGCCCTGAAGGCTTGTTTCAGAATGAGAAAACTCTAAGCTAAAGGACATTTTATTTGAGTTCAAAAAGCTATGTGAAATGTGAATATTTATGTAATGTCATTGCTTATAA
>JAMKCH010017646.1:0-53719 GCA_023653785.1 Ophioderma brevispina | reverse complement strand
AGCTCATTTGCATACTCAATAATTCCCGAAATACGCCCAAATCTTCAGGTCAAGAACTCTTCGTCCGCTTCCAGCCACCAAGTTACATCATTATAACGCCTGACGGAACTCCAGAAACCTTGTAAACCTAGGCCTTGCAGGAAAATTCTCAGACATTCGGCAAATTAGATACTTTAATATAGTCTCCGTAATAATTGTTTTACTAAGCGTACGCAGTACCGACTTGTGCGACCTGTACACACAGGGCGTAATCGCTTGTCTATTTTAATCCTTGTGTTTTACGCGCTGTCTACAGCAGTACGACCTTCACGCACACACGCAACAGACTTGTTCGAATCAGTTCAAACACTTTCATTATTACTCAGATTAGCATATTTTCGGGCCACAATCTAATCAGGTCGAGAATTCGTCAACGCCGCTTCTTTCCCACCAAGCTACATCTTTGTCGCCCTTACGGAACTCCAGATAAATTAGTATACACATGGGTTAACATTTTTGGTCACAGACGGACGCACGAACGGACGACGGACAACGGACGGACGCGCCCATTTCATAGTCCCGTTCCGAACTCGTTCGGCGGGGATCAACACGTCTGGTACATGTGATTGTGCCAAAACTGTTCCATGCTCCTTAATTTCCACAGCATGAATTCTATGGAAACCACTTATACCGTTTACGCGCACAATGGCGCGAGTCGGAAACTGCTTCAATGGTGATTCATTTGTGAAATAACACACGTCAATATTCAATGACACAACCTCCTTGACGCCTGACGGCTTGAGGCTTGATGACACTAATCCTACAGTATTTTCGTGCACCGCAGTCGCATGTTTTTCTCTACCTATTCCCGCCTCAAAAGTCCTTTCTTTTTCTGTGTTGAATTCTGTGGACAATGATTTTGAATATCAGCAAACTTTAACCAAGTAAAAGAGTTACAGAAAAACGTATTTGATTGTGATAAAAGAAGCGCAACTTTTTCGTTAAGATGTGATTTTAATAGATAATGTTAACTCTTGACAGTTTTTTTACCTTTTCTTAATAAGTACATATATCATACTGAATCAACTGTAGTACACTGGAAATTAAGTCCATCTTAGGAAATACTGTCTAAATTAAAATACCTCAAAAATTTGACCAATCATTTTATCCGATCCAAGCTATCATGGCAGGCAAGGGCCTCATACTTTATGAACCTATAAGTCATTATTCATTTGTCGTTGTATTTTCACTTTACAGTCTTTGTGCGATGAGATTAGTGTATTTTGACAGGGGTAGGACATTTGAACTTAACAGCAACAGCAAAATCAAAACGCGGCATCAACGTTCCAGGTGCTAGTCTTTTCAAAGACTTAACGGTAATGGGTAGGAGGGCGCTCTTACCATATCGAACGGTTACACACAGACTGACTAATACTAGGCCTGGTCACGAATATTTTTAATCTACAATCTAATGACCGTTATTGGAAATTACACTAATTTTGCCGCGGGGTTAATCCACTTAACCCCGACGGATTTTGGGCCAATATTGTTTTTCTTAATTTATCATTATATTACTAAGAGCTTTTGAACAAGGTTTAAGAGATGATTTTTTGAATGTCACTGGGACCGAGACTGCGATCGTAAATGCACGTAGCGTTCCACAAATTACCGTTTGGAAATCCCCAATTGCCCAAATCGAGCAGATCGTGTCTACCCCCCTCCCCCCAAAAATAAAAAAACTCCCCCCCCCCCGTATTTTTTGACAGTTTTGGGGATTCTTTTCCCGGGATATGTGAATGTTGACATGCCTGAATGATCTGCTTTTTCCCTTTCACGGGTTCGTGAATTTGGGTGGTGGTTAATGATTAGAACTTTAGTATTCTGCTACCACATCCTTCAACATGCAGTTTGGGGGCTGCCACAAGATTTCGATATTTTCATGCAGCAGGGCAAGCACATCCACTTTACGTTCATTTGACCACTTATAGAATAAAAGATGAGTTTGTTGTTTTGGGCCATCTTAGATGGTGTCATAATGGATGGGCATCCAATATTTTGAGTGGTGGATGCCGGCGCAGCCATCTGCGAATAAATATTGAATGCCCATCCATAATGACACCATCTAAGATGGCCAAAACAAAAAATCTCATCTTTTATTCTCATTCTTCTTAGGAAATTGTGTAGTTTTTGCGTTTTTATCGACATAATTAGTTTGTCAAAAATCCTCTCCATCTTGTTTTTATTTGTTCATTTAAATAATGGCACCCCTCTTGAAAACAAATTTGTCGATCTTCAAGGAACCAAGTCATCTGAGCGATGAGCTTCACGGCTGCGTAAATTGCATTTTGCCGTACCAACGCGAAATACTACACGCACGACGCAGTCTAAACGCGCGCGTTGCCGCGTGTCATAATTCACTAACCGGGCGTAATTGAGCACTCACTATCGATCCATTATTACCCGTAATGGATGGGCTGAGCGTTGACCTAATCCAATCAAAATTTCTTGCTACAAGATAAACCACGCCCACTGAATAAGAATACCGGAATCAAAACCTTCCCCTTAACCCGATGATTGTAAAGCCCCCCGCTGAACAAATATAACGGTTTCTTTGCTGTAATTCACAGCACGACTTAATGGTCCATGGCCCGCTCGCGTAATAGCCTCGTCCCCAGAAGCCCCAGATATTTACCGGAAGTGGTCGACATTTTGGTATCAGAAGAAGCTACTATAATTTTCCTCTTTCCCTTGAACTCTTAGGGCCAAAAGGATGTTTGGTTTGGAAGTTATGAGCCGAAAATTTACCCCCCATTTTGTTGGGCGACCAAGATTAATTTTACACAGTACTCTATGGGCTTGCAAAACCATGTAGAAACCAAAATGGACTTTTAGATATCATTTTGGAAGCATTTATTTATATGTTACTCATTTCCAAAATATGAAAAGTAAAATTTTTTGTTACTTCAACTTTAACGATAAATTTGTTCAAGGTTCTATGAACAGATTTTCTCTTAATTTTGGTATGCTATTGAATGGATCTCATCTATAAGAAATAGTTAAAATCGCTCATAGAACCTCTTTCGTTCAGTAAAATTGAGGAAATTTACATGCATATTTTAGGGCACAGAGATGGACGAACAGCAGTTGTTTGACCGATTTCAAACACACTCGCGTTGACTGCTAAGTCATTGGATTTCCACCTAAGCAACGCGGTGCGCAATTGGTCAAACTGCGCCCCCGAACTCCAGCGTAGCAGTGCTGCATGTACGCAGTGTGTTCCGTCACCCCGGTTCTATTTTTAGGTCGTGTTTTCTGAGCGGGTAATTAAACCAAACAATGTTTGAAATCGAATCACTGATGTAGGCTATGCCGAATTGAATGGGAGATAGTTAGTTTCTTGGCACATTTCCGACCAAATTCCGAGTAGGTTATATTTCCCTGGCAAGAAAACAAGGTTAAATAAAATATGGTCAACTGTTGAGTGTCCCGGTTTGGAAACTAGTCCTAAATCATGGGCTAATCTCCCGCTTTAGGACTAAAGTAAAAAGGGAGAAAACAACAAGTTTGTTAAATCGTAAGCCGCGCGCACACATTATTTTGAAGTACTTTTTAACCGCATCATTTTTTTTTTATTTTCATTATTGGACATTTTGAGTTTCTTTTAAATTCGTTACATGATGCCGTCCTTGTTTTAATGCCTCATCAGAGATCGTAGGTCAAGTATCTTGTTTTTTTTAAATGGTTTGCGACTGTCTTAACCGGGGTCTTAATTAACTTAGCTATACATTTGGCATGATTTGAGGCTCTCTTGTGGGAAATCCTTTAAAATAATTTTTAAAAATCAGTAATACTATAGCTAAAACCATTTCGTCATTGAAATTTGTCGGAAATTGGTAGAACACTATACCTTGTGTTTTTGTTTCGTTGTTTTTTGACAATGTTCTTGATTTGTTTTGCTTTTGGGGTTTTGCTTTTTTTGCCCTTTTGGGGTTTGCTTTTGTTTTGTTTTCGGGTCTTGTTTTATTTATTGTTCGTTTTGTGGTGTGTGTGCCTTATCATACAGTCTTCTTTAAAGTTTATTTCCATTTCGGAATTTTGACCAGAACACAACTGCTGCGGGTTGTTACCCTTGACCCAAGCCTAGATTTTATCGTAATTCGTTGTCAACTTGCGCACATCTCACATAGGCCTACGCAAAATTCCTTTGAACTTTGCCAGCGTGAACTTGCATTGAAACACACTCACCGGATGTTCACTGCTCGGCTGCTGCGGTACTCAAATGACGATTGGAATACTACATTACGCGCTCATGGGCCTGAATTTTGATCCGGTAGTGGTGTGCAGGCAGAGCATCTTCTCTGGTTAGGCCACTGCGCATGGTTGCGGTTACCTATCGTCGGTGTTAGTGGGATATAACCCCGGGGGGGGGGGGTGGGTACTCAGCGGAAAGGGTAGGTACATATATGTTTGCCGCCGATTGGGTCGCTTTCAACGCTTATAAACAATAGGGTGTTTTTTTCCACCCTACTATAAATATGGGGTCCCTTTTTAGGATCATTTCTACTTATATAATGGGTCCATTTTTTTCAATTTTTGGACGTCATTTTCACTGAAAATGGGGGGCATTTTTCCAATTTTCGCTAAAAATCACAATGAAAATGGTTGAATTTTTGATTTAGTAAAAATTACTATGAAAGGGGCCGATTTTGCTTAATATTACTATGAAATGGTGCGAAAATTTCAAAGCCACCGATATTATGGGTCGAAATTTTCGGAACCATCAACTATATAGAATGGGTCATAGTTTTGTATAATTTGGTCACGATAAACATGGGTCGATTTTTTTACCAGGTGGAGACGCACACCCGTACCCAATTTTGGGTCGAGTACACCCCCGTGGATATAACCCACTAACACAGAGGAGGGGTATTGAAAACCACTGTAACCATCTCCCTCATTAGCATGGTAGACACCAGATGCTATTTGGTTACATGCCTCAGTCTTCCTAAATACAATAAATATGCGGCCCGACTTCCCTAAATCGCATAGACATGATCCACATAATCCAATAGCATCCTTATAACATTTTTTCCAATGCTTATTATCATGAAATCAAGAGCAATTGTGAACACAGCCAAAAGTTTCTGAGTTATTGTTGACATGAGAAAAAGGAAGATGTCATGAGTAGTTTCTCACACGCCCAGTCAATAATGCCATTATTGGGATAACTATTAATGTGGGTCAATCATGTTGTTTATGATTTGGCGTGCAAGAGTGCACCCACAATTACACAATATGCATTGTCCAGTAATTGCAGTCTTTGTATTCAAGTAGGGCTACTGCCTGTCAATGAAAGTAAACCGTAAATGTTGTCAACAAAACATGCTGCTTGTGCAATCCTATTTCTGTCCTTGTGGTGTCTGAGGGTTGTACTGCGCAAGCGAGGACAACATTCGCTGGGTGTACTGTGCCGGTATGAATTCCAATTCTGTCGGTCGCAGTTGTTGAATTTCAGATTTTGGCATAACACCACTCTCTGTGACTGGCCTGAAATTTATTATGGACCGTCTGAGTGCTGGAAGTTTTCTAGTAGTCATCAATGATCCTATACACAAGATCAGACACTTTCGCCTAAATAACACGGTGAATGATGTAACGCTGCTACGTCATCAAAATCACTACCTGGCATAGATATTAATAACAGAGATGCCGTACGCCCATGTTGAAGCATAGGCGGCCACCGTACCCGTGTTTTGAAAATTACAATATCATTAAGGGTACCATTCGAAACTCGTCAAGCGTACGCGCATGCGCCGTAACCTGTTGGCCTGGCAACGGTACATCGTTCTATGCAATTGCTGACTATATGAAAAATTGGTACAACAACCACGCTATGTAAATCAGGGTATAGATAACGAAGTGTTTCGGTAGCCTATACGGCTACCTAAACCCCAGGGTTTCGGTAGCCGTATACGGTAAATAAGCCCCGGGATTTGTTTCGGTAAGCCGTACGCACCCATCCTAAGGACATCGTACGAATACAACATATTTCCAAGAAGGGCGCGAGCCGGGAACGCGGTGTTTTTTGGTCTTGAGCAATTCGACTTCAAAATATTCCCGTTTTTCCTCTTTACGAAAAACAATGTGCACTGTTATTTAAGACACAAACAACGACCGAATAAATGAAATTATTGAAAGAATTAACCTACTCTTTCATTTCAAAGGAATTTGACATTGCACTCTATTTGTAGAATACAAAGTATTGCTTTGAAGTACATGGTATCGCTGGAACCTACGACGTGCGTTGTTGTTACTGGTATGCATTCTAATTTGCATATCAATTACAGTGTCATACGTTGAATCGATGGTGGCTTGATACCTGCGTGCTAACCGATATCAATAAGTGATTTTATCTGAAAAATATATCCCTTATTTTTTAAGGCCCGTTTGAAATTTGGGAAAACATCTCAGTAAATGTTGGATTATTCCGGCGTGTAAAAACTACAAATTGGCGTGCTTCGAAGAAGAAATAAGTCTTTAGAGCTGAATAAAAAACACACAGACTAATAGTATAGAGTGGATTTAACACAGTGATGTGTAGGTGTTTTTCACTCACGGTTCAAACTGTAATCCTAACATTTGATCAAGAATTTCCCAGCATTCCGCTTCATATAAAGCCATTTGGCAATAAACAAACTTACTCCGTTCTTCTCTTCTGAATTCATATTTTTTGGGTGGGTGGGGTCGGTTATGTATTTTCTGGTGCGTCTCTTTCAATTTATAGAGCCGACAAAAATTCCATTCCAACGCCGAAGACATCGTACTTGTGAGGTTCGGCCCGTTTTGCTGGGAAGGTTAAGGAGTTATGGTAATTCCATATTTCTGTTTCCTCGGCTCAAAAATGATCGGGAATTTGAGTCTAAAACATTTAGGTGCCTTTTATACCAGAATTCCTCCATAGGCAAAAATGTACTTTGTATACCGTCAACACTCAATGGCTAATTGTCAGTCTGTCGCAAGAAACCATTTTGAAAAGTTGTTTTTTTTGTTCAAAACATGTTAGTGAAAAAAACTGTTTGAAAATGCTGTTTTGGAGTAATTACATTGTGAAGAAAACACATTCTGGACTTGTGAAAATTAATGGTCTGTACTCTTTTTCCCTTCTGCATTTTATTTTGATACTTTTTATTTCTTTATTTATCTATTTGTTAATTTCCTTACTTTTTTTAATTTGTCCACTTAATTTATTATTTTATTCTTATTTCTTTCTTTTAAATTTTATGCTTTATCACTAATATATATTTAGTTTATATTCCGTCTCAGGTTTTTATTAACATTTTTTTGCTCTTATAGACAATTTTACATTAAATAATTTGGCTTTAAGAGAAGCGAGAAAAGGGAATGTTACATGGCCATGTTGTGTTTTTATATGCGCTTTGTAACCCGCCTGCGGGTAAGCGCTTTATAAAAGCACCGCAGTTATAATTTGCAATTTCGTCTTTAATAAGGAATAAATCGCGTTGCTCAAAAAGAGTTCAAGGAAATACAGAGGTTCGTTGTTGGAGGCAATGTTTTAACTAAATACACAAAATAAGTCGCATCTCATATTCTAATATTTGATATTTCAACAGAACATTTCCTATTAAAATGTAGGCCACTTAAAAAAGTTTAGATGAGACCCTCTCGCAACAGTCATTTTTATAACACTTCAATGAAGGGGAGTTGCCATCTTATTCAAAATCTGTGTTAATTATTTTGGTACCAGGATAGGCTATAGGGATCGGGAAGTCCGCAAACTACTGTGAGCCTAATTCCTAAATAAAGCCCAATTCATAATAATTTCAATTTTATAATATCATTCACGTGCGTAGATCACGATTTTGCCTGGTTTTGCTATATCGTTCCTATAACTTCTCATTTTCACGTCTAACCATGAATTGCACGGATCTTCGTCACGCATGACTGTGTCCGGCTATATAACCGATCTACTGTGTACACTGCTCCGTAGCCGTAATACGGCTACCTAACCCCAAGCCCCGTTTTTGTTATGTAGCCGTAACGGCTACGGAAACCCGGGGTTATGTAGCCGTATACGGCTACGGAAACACTCCCATGAATAAATTGTGTAACCCACGCTATGGATAGTCACGCGCATTGCGGCAAAAGATTGTTACGGCTTTTGAGCTGCGTTTGCTATCTAGTGTTATAACTAGAAATCTGTGCTAAGGGGAATAGCGCCGACATGCTTGCAGTAGCCTAGGTAACGAAGCAGACGACGCCGGCTGACGCTGGCAGACTATATGGTGAACCAGTGAGCCTAGAATTTTTAAGCAAGTATTTGCATTAAATTGAAGAAAGATGGTAAAATGAAGTGAAAAAAGGTGTTTGCTATGACTACATTTATAATAACAAATGTGGGTGGAAAAGCTAGATCCTTATTTTTGGGATGTTTCCCACTTTTTTCATATCAACCAAGAGCCCCTGTTGGGATTGAAGTGCAGCACATACTGTAATTTATTTTGACCCGACGTTTGAGTACTCCCATTCTTTCGTCCTTTTCTTTTTTCTTTCTTTTTCCTATCTTTCTTTCTTTTTTTTGCCTATTCTTTTGTAAACTATCTTTTTTTTTTTCTTTTTTCTAGTTCTTTCTTTTTTCAATTTTTCCTTCTTTTTTTCTATTTTCTTTCTTTTTCCTATTCTTTTTTCTATTTTTCTTATTTCTTTTCTTTTCCTATTCTTCTTTTTCCTATTTCTTTCCTTTTTTCTATTCTTTCTCTTTTTTTCCTATTCTTTCTTTCTTTTTCCTATTTTTCTTTGTTCTTTCTTCCTTTCTTAATTTCTTTCTTTTTTCCTATTATTTCTTTTTTCCTATTCTTCTTTTCCTAGTTTTCTTTTTTTACTATTCTTTTTTTTATTTTTTGCCTTTCTTTCTTCTTTTTTCCTATTCTTTCTTTTTTCCTACTTGCTTTTTTCCGATTCTTTACTTTCTTTTTTCCTATTCCTTTTTCCTATTCTTTCTTTCTTTCTTCTTTTTCTTCCTATTCTTTCTTTTTTCCTATTCTTTCTTTTTACTATTTTTTTTCCTGTTCTTTCTTTTTCCTATTCTTTCTCTTTTTCTTCTTCTTTCTTTCTTTTTCCTATTTCTGTCTTTTTTCCGTAAGATTGTTCTTTTTTTTCGCTTTTCGCTTTCTTTTTTCCTTTTCTTCTTTCTTAAAGCCCTAGTTGGGTCTACATTTAATTGGGTACCATACCGTGTGATAGCTGTGAATCTACTCTTTCCCAATTATATCAATTTATCTAATAGATTGAAAGACACAATATATTTATTGAAATTTTCTTTTTTCCCATTTAAAATGTAAAACTTACTTGAATTTTAATCACAAACCCTAGCGGGACCATCTAAAGATTTTGTGCTTTGCCAGTTTTAGTGTAAAGTGGCCTAAAATGTAAAGGATTTTAGTTAGGCGGAATGTCCCAAATACAGCCGTCATGTTTTTTTTTTCTGGTTAAAGCAAAAGTTCACACTGAAATTCTTTGTCTTTTGGGTGTAACTTATGGAAAAAATAATTCTTGGAATTTTTTAAAACTTTTATAGGGTGTAATGCCAAGTGTCCGCCAAAATACACAATTTCATTATATTGGGATTCTTGACGCAATATGAGGTCCAAATTGACGAACATCCCCATAATTTCAATACCAAAAACAGCTAAATTCAATATGGCATCACATTAAAACAATAAAACCTACCGTGTAACCTGGTTACAAAATGGGCGTCCAAAATGGCCGCACAAGAAGGCTATGTTATGAATATAAATCGCTACATCACACTAATCAGATGAGAATAGGATTCAAGATTCCATTGGTGTAATGTATATCTTGTGGTACTAGGAACCCACATCTGACTTTTTTTGTTCAACAACATTCAAATCCAAGATGGCGGCCAATATGGCGCGAAGCGCTATTAACAGCTAAAACCTGGTAATTTAGACAAACTACCTGAAACTATTAAACTTAAGGGGCAGTAAACTTGGTATTATAATACTTTGAAGACAGAAGAAACAAATTCCAACTATTTTGTTTGGCGAACATGCTTTGAATCCAAGATGGCGCGCCGTAAGTATCACGGGGACTGATATAGCAAAATCTACAATGATTTTCACATAGATCCATGTCATCAATCATTTTTTATTAACAAAATCAACACTTCGATTCATCCTTTGGACCCAAAGGAACTCATATTTACCATTTATGTTTAAAAAAACATCTTTCAAAATTAGATGGCGGCTAATTTGGCTGCTTAGCACTAGCAAAAATCAATAGCAAAAAAAATTGCGATTTTTCATACCTACATTAGGTTATACGCTTGCAAATTTTGCAATTATATATAAAATCCAATGTAAATACAAACTATAAACAATTTTAAAAAACAAAAAAACACGCGTTTTTTTTTTAAATGTTACTATATGAATAAAAAAGCAAAATACCAAGCTAATATAAAACTATTTTTTGATATTTTTTATTTTTTTCCCATTTTGATAAAAACGTGAATAAAACTCCATATGTATATTTGTCTATACGCAGATATCAAGCAGATTTACTTTTTCCAATTTGTGTTAAATGTAAAATCTTCAGAAGCTCATGAACCATACTATTAGTCCAAAATGATTTTTTGTGTCCAAAAGTGGTTTTTATCTAAGTGCTTCATTTAATTTTAACCTATTATCTTTATTCATATTTCCCTACTGCAAATCACATATAAAAGATGGAGATATGTATTATGTGAATATCGTCAAGTGTTGGTATTAATGTTCACAAACTTAAATGATAAATGAGTTTTTTTGTGTCCAAAGGTTTATGGTTGCTTCATTTATATTAAGTTAAGAAAAACATCCAGTGTGCTATTGATGTGACAAAGCCCATAGTAAGTGACCATCCTGGATTTAAGGCTATAGTTTAACTTACTGATAGAGGTTTCATGTGTCCCAAAGTATGTACTAGTTGGCTTCTATACTAATGTGTACAACATCTATTTAGTTATATTATGAAAAATTGGCCACATTTGGGTTTGAAGAATGTTCAAATGGTAGATATGGTTTCTAATGTGAAAAGTATGCTATTTTGCTTTCATATTATATTTTCATTAAACTTTTCCTGATGCGTATAACACATTTGTATTGGTATTGTTGATTATGCTTGTACGCAGTCATCATTTTGTTTCACCATTTTGGTTTGAAGCATGTTAAACATTATAATAAAAAAAATATATTATACCACCTTATGTCCCGCAAGAGGGAAAATGACTACCAACCGACGATCACCGCAAGAACGGGAGTGGCCAATTTTCTTGTAAGATCTAGACATTTCACCCTAACACAAGCAAGGGTTCGACTACCTTGATTTTTGGCAAAATGGTGCAAAAGTGGCTTCAGGGATGTAAGGGAATATAGAGTTGCTTCATTTATAGTTTTGTATTCGAAATTTCCTATCATGCATAACATATTATATATGATACATCACCAGTTTATGCTATTGATAGTGATTACAATGGCCATATTACCTTCAATCTTCGATTTTGAATTATGTTACCAAAGTCAAAAAAATAATATTAGTTCCTAGGTTCAATAATACAATGGATCACGTGGCGTATGAGAATAAACACTATTTTAGAGTCAGTTTCCGTACGTTTCATTTGAATTTCATTCAAATTTTCTCATGTTGTATACATGTGTAGGTATAAGTAAAAATAGCAAGTTTTGGCTCTTGATATTTGCTACAAGGGTCAATATTAGCCGCCCATCTTGGTTTTGAAGGGTCTAAGAGGGTCGTCGAGTGCCCAAATTGTGTAAACACGTAGTTCAATACGGAATAATCGCAATCTCATCATTTTGCGGCAGTTCACACTCCAAAAAAACGTTTTACACAATTTTGGCACTCGCCATTGTGTAAAACGAAAGTAATAGACAAGACTCATGTGTAGTTGGCCTTCATTTGAGTTTCATCAAATTTCCTGATGCATATAATAATATTATCGTAGGATTATGAAGAACGCCAGTTGGGCGTATTGATAGATTAAGAGTGCTTAAATACGCAATTGTCATTGACACTATCTTTGATTTGAAAAAACATTTAACAAAGCAAAATGGAGTTTTCAAGTGTCCAAAATTAAATTTATTTATAAATTTATAAAACTTAAAAAATTTGATTTTTGTATTCAAATTCCTATTTTAATAGGTATAATGAAAAATTAGCAGATTAGCACTTGCAGGCTTACAGCAGCTATATATTAGCCACCATTTGTGGATTGGAATTAATATGTTTTCTAACCATAAATGGTTAACATGAGTTCCTTTGAGTCCACAGTATCACATCAGATGTTTTTTTTGTTATCACAATATTGTTAACATGGATCTATGTAACAAAAATACACAATTTTACTCTTTCAGATGCTTCGGTGGCCGCCATCTTGGATTCAAGCGCGTTAGCAACACAAGATTGTTTGGAATTTAATTTCTTCTGTCAAATTAAAAACTGTAATGTTTTCTGCCGCAAATGTTTAATAACTTATGTAGTTTGTCTTAAATTACCATTTCTGTTTAATAGCGCTTTTCGGCGGCATATGGGCCGCCATCTTGGATTTTGAAGTATGTGACCAAAAGAAAATGTTGGATGTGGTTCTTAGCACCACAAGATATACATACCCCATGACTTGAAATCCTATTCATCTTGATTGGTGTTAATTCAGCGTTTATATTCATAACATAGCTTTTTGGCGGCCCTTTGGCACGCCATCTTGGAGGTAGTTTAATGCGATTGCCAAATTGATTAAATTTAGCTGTTTTTTGAACTTTTGGTATTTAAAATATGGGTATTGTCATCAATTTGGACCCTCCATATTGCCTTCAGAATACTAATTAATAATGGATTTTATGTATTTTGGGCGCCATCTTGGATTTGACACCCTAAAACGTTTGAAAAAATCAAGATATTTTTTCCAACATGTTCCACCCCTAAACCCAATGAATCAATGAGGAATTTATGCTTTGAACAGCAACAAAACAGAAATTACATTGTAGCGCTTCACTATTTTAGGCCCAGGAACCTTACTTTGAAATATTCTTTATTTCATATTATTTGTGATGAATAAGATTAATCCAATATGACATGTAAAATTAGGCTTAACGAGGTCTGAAATCTGTTAGCTTGTCTCAAGGATTTTAGTTTGCGGGGTGTGCGATACTAAAAAAATGGTCCTTTTTTATGTACGAGTGGACCCCCCCCCCCCCATGGTCCCTTCGTCAATTAAAAATACTGAAGAGCTTCCCAGATTCCATAGAACCCCATTCCCCCTGCCAGGCAATAAATGCACAGGCATACTTGCTACTGCACACAGTCACAAACCAAACATTTCAATCAATCATCACCTTACAGTCACACGCATCTGTTATCCATTATGTTTGATGGAGAAAATTGAGTCTTACTCTTACTTTTGGTAAGTCTACCATCACCTAAAAGATTCATGAGTCCAAGAAAGTTTGACCGCATTGAGAACAAAACACAATGTACGGTACACATACCTGACAGGCATCGGCAGGTCTACACAGTTCTTACACTGACCTGTGGCCTCACTTTTCACTCGTTCATTGTTCGAACAATTAACTAATATAACCTTCTTTCTTACCTCTGTTTTGTCTTTAGGTAATCGAAATAAATAAAATTGTGATTTTTGGGGGGTTATTGAGCAAATTCACAGCTGAACACTAGACTTTCGATCTACTCGCCATGCTTCGGCACGTATGCTATAACGGATGTTTTCGTATTTTACCTACTGACCTTGGACGGCCTTCCCCATGGAAGTCACTTCCGTTACACAAAAGTAGGGGGGTGTCCAATCTTGTGGTTATAGGATCATTGATCCAAGGAAAGAATTTGAAAAAATATTCTGCCACAGGTTAAGCGAATTCCACAACGTTAAAGCAATAACGGAATAACCTCCATGTTCAAGGTGCCGAATTTTAAGATGGTTCCGGTGGTGTGCATAATACTAAATTCATCCGTCATGAATTTTTTTGATCTGATCTCAGATAATTTTCTTGAGATACACATCACAGGATATACTTGAGTTGAATTATATTCTGTACAACACGCAATCATTTCCAAAATTATTAGTAATTTTTTGCTGTCAAGCGCGATTTTTTTTGCCTCATCATTCACGTGTCCAAGGTAAATCTATTATCCCGATCACAAACTTAGATTCACTATGGAAGCGCCGTAATTGAACATTATGTGGCAGAATTCGCAATTTGTGACTCACAGAACGACCGAGCTATTCAGTATTCTTCTGCCCACCACATCACATCAACTGGCAGTTTATTCGTCATGGGGTGTTTGGGGGGTTGTGATCTGGGGTTTGGGGTGTGGTGTGTTGTGGTGTGTGTTTTTTTGGTGGGTTTTTGGTGTTGGGTGTGTTAGGTGTGTTTTTTTTGTTTTTTTTTCTCCCCCTCTCCTTTCTTACACGGCCAATCGGGATATGAACAAAAATAGTGCCTGAATTATCGAACTCACTTCCGTTGGTTGGTGGCACGGGACGTCACGATACTTCCGACGTTGTCCTGCCTGAAGAGTGACGTCAGACGCGATTCATAGCCACGCAGTCTTAAAGTTTAAACGTGCGAATCGTCAGTAAGCCGCAGCTATAACCGTGAGCGTACAAAGTCGCCATGCGCGATACGCATGCACATGACTGGGCGAAAGCTATTACATCCACTCGTTTAAATTTTATTTCAATGTTAGTTCAGGCCGGACGAAGTATAGTATAATCACCTCCATAATTTCTGAAACAATTGGCCGCGCGCATTTATTGAATTGCGTATTGGATTCCCATTGTCAGCGTACTGACCTCAAATTGCCACAATCCACGCTGGTGTCAAAGTGCTAAAAAAAAAGAAGATATCGTTCATTTGTCATCTGACAATGTGGGGAGTGGAGACTGGAAATTATAGTCACTGTACTGAAGGGTGTGTTGGGTCATTTTCCCACACGTGTAGATGTTATTGTTTTTTAATATATTGAAAAAGTGACTATTGTAACTCCAATTTTCAAAGAGAGCACAACCTCTGGTATAAACATGGATACACAAAAATCTGCAACCTCTGGGAATGCCGATTTAAAAATATGACCTACATTTTACATTCCTTCAATAAAACTGTGTTCACTTGTTTTCTTGCGAGCAGTATTGAGTAAGAGGAGGCGCAACTACTACTACTAAACCAAAGTTTAAACGATTTTCCCCGTCAACACTCAACGGGGGTGACCGAATTCACCTCACATTTGCAGCAACCGCCCTGACTCCTTCCTTCCATTTCGCCCGATTCAATGCATCCTCCATCCTCAACCCAACCCTCCTACTCTCCTCCTCCACTTGTTTCTTCCATGTCTTCTTTGGACGTCTCCTCCTCAAACCGCCCACCTCGAACTCGAAAGCCTTCTTAACACATGCTCATCATCCTTCCTCAACATATGCCCATACCAACGTACACTATTCGCCTTCGCCAACCGGTCCACCGCCTCATCCAAACCCAACATCTGCATCAAGTCCTCAGTCTTCATCCTGTCCATCAACTTCACACCACACATCACTCATCATTGCTCTCTCTGTCCTCCTCAAAATCCCCATCTCATTTTCACTCGGACACCACGTCTCACTCCCATACAGCATCACTGATCTCACACAACTCTTATACACCATTCCTTTCATCTTCAAAGGGTATCTTTTCCAAGCTGTAAGAAAATGTTTTGAATGTATTTTCTTTAAATGTTTTAAAAGTATTGTCTATCTGAATAATGTTAGAAACAGTTCTAAATTTCCAATGATGCTTTAATTTAAATTTAGTTACCCCTTCGACATAAGACCTAGGCATACACGGCCAGCATGTGACATATGAATCCTGGTTGTGAACCTCGCATCCCATAATGATTTGCAGGGCCAAAATAAATTTGCTATGAATAAATCGGCCATGTACATTTAAATATTTTTATTTTATATGACAGAGTTGTTTCATAATGGTGTTTTGAGACATTGGCTAATACTTTGAATATCTTGGACATTTTGCATAAAATGTATCGTATCGTAAACAAAAACGTTTTGCTTGAAATTTTAGATATGGTATCGGAAAGTTTGGAACAAGTAACTCTTGTAAAAATCATGAAATTCTGACAAAGGGGTGCAAAGTTCTGAAGAATTTTGTAATTCTGTACCTAGATTATTTTTTGACTGTGTTTTTACAATCCAGTGCAAAATCATTGGGACATTTAACACTTATTATTTAAATATGAAGCTCAACGTGTCAAGTGCACTAAATGTCTGCAGCAACATTGCTTGGTGGTTAAAGGGAGGGTAATGAAGGAACGTAGAAAGGGAACAATATGTAATTACTGTACTGACCCTAGTATAGTCCCATCTGTTTTTAACCTGAAATTAGCTTGAATTTTAGGGGGTGGGATTATAATGGGATCTCCACCCTAACATGAAACACATGAGCATCAACATTTCAGCCTTTCAGAACTAAACTTATTCCAGATATTTTTGTGTGTCAAATGAGGTGTGTGATCAGCAAAGACCTGTAAATGAAGTGAAGCATGAATCTAATTAATTTTGTAAAGAAAATCACTAGAAGATACTACCAAAATAGTAATGATTTTAACCAAAAATTACATGTTATCTATTGCCTTCCAGCAAAAACTTATGGTGGGATTATAATAGGATTTTCTACTATTCTTCAGATTCTTTCAAAACTTTGGGTGGGATTATAATCGAGCATGGGACTATACTCGGGTCAGTACGGTATATGTGATGTACTCTAAGAAAACCTTTCTGATGCTGCATTTGGTCAGTTTCAAGACACCCTTTTTTGCTGGTTCGTTATCTTTGTTTGAACCACCTAAAGGGAACGAAGAAATGTGCACATGGATTATGAGAAAAAAACACTTTGACATTGTATCTACCTATATCCTGCATGCTTACAAATACAAGCCCACAAGATCGATGACATATGTCCCTCCCATATTCTAATATTGCACTCCATTGTTATTACTGGCTATCCCAACAAGTGGCTCAGACAAAAGATCAAAAGCCTGGGAGTGAGGGTCTTGATACTACCCAACTGCGACATATGAAGGGTTTCCCAGAGCGCATCACACATAATGTACATCAACGCATCTCATTGCTTGTACAAAAAAATGCCAAAGTGTCCCAACAATTTTGCACTGATTTAGATCCCCAAAAAGCAGGATCATCTTACAGATTATTACAAGAGGGCTACCCTGGTCAAATGAAGTAAGTTTAGAAACAAACCTTTTTTGCATCCTGTGATGAAGTGTTCTGTGCTGGTTCTTCAGCAGGTTCCTCATTCTCAAATCCATCACTACTCATTATCATCATCTGATGCCTCTCGCTGGTCACCGACACCTTCTGGCACTGGCATGAACTCTTCCCACAATTCTCGATTTACATTTAATGCACTGATATGTGGAAAATTGGTGGAATCTCCCACTGCAGTTAATTTTTTTTGTTACCTTTGGTTGCACGACAAAATCCTGCCTGACACGAAAATCTATTTGCTTCAAGATGGACAATGGAGCATATCAGTACTGGCCCAGAGGGTATTACTGAGTAACGGTGGTATCTTTTGTCTAAATCAAGTCTTATGACAGCAACATGGCACTTTCAATGGCATGTGTCAGTTTCCTGCCAAGGGGAGGTATTCATTGTTCTGGAAGTTGGAAGAGCGAGTCCATCTGCAGGGGCGGATCCAGGATTTGAAAGACGTCAAAATTACCGGGGAGCTGAAAGGCTGAAATTGTGCAAAATGGGCTGATTTTGCAAGATTTTGCAGAATTACCGGGAGGCGCGCGCCCCCTCCACCCCCTCCGGCCTCCCTAGATCCGCGCCTGATCTGTGGTTCAATTTCCTCTACAAAAAAATGAACATGGACACAGTTATGCTGGTTGCTATGGTTGCTCTGTGCATGTACCACATGTTTAATTCTCTTCACTGTTGTGAACATTTTACAGCTGCAGGCATACTAAATATTGCCCCCTTCAAACACCTGACGCTGTGCGTGGACAAATGTATTCTTCAGGAACTTAACTGTGTTGAGGTCAACATCATTACACACAATGACATCCGCAGTGTCTTTGTGAAGGTGCCACCCTACCACCCCATAATAATAATAATAATAATGAGACTTATAGACCACCTTTTACAAAGTAGGCAAGGCGCTGACACGGGAAAACAAGGCAAGAAACACTAAGAGCTAGGAAAAAGATGTGACTTAAGAAGATTTTTAAAGGCAGATAAACTATCAAGACCAAGGATGTTGGTAGTGTGACGGAAGGCCATTTTCGTGTGATGCCATAGCCCTTATTTTATTGGCAAGTTTAGGAGTAGTGTGAATTTTTAGAAGCAGAAGTCAAATTATGAGTTGGTGCTACAATTTAGGGAGCTAATATTGGCTTAGGTTTCACTTTTTGGGACTATTGTGCGCTAATTTTCGTGTTCAGGTATTTGCGATTGCGGCTCAGAATTCGCCATGGCACGGTAGTTCATGACTCGAAACGTGTTGTTTCGCTGGTGCGGTATGCCCTAGTTTTTCGTCATTTTATGACGTTATCACTGGCCTAACTTCTCCAAGATATGTACTCACCTAATTTCATACTTATAATCTTTTTATTGAAATGTATCTCGTTTCATATAGCAACTATTGTACAAGTTAATTCTCGTTGTAAATCCATGTGCATGCATGGAAGTCGCCATTTTCTGGTTACCACAGAGATGTACACGCTTATTTTGATACATGTAATGGACTTGACAGGATTTTTAAGAGGGTCGATGCTGTCCAAAGTCCCTCTGGCAGAATTATTAATTTCTTTTCAAAATATAGGGTATTTTATGGTAATATTCTCTCTAAAATAGAGATAAATTAATGTTTCATCATAATTTGTCATCAAATTTAGCTGTTCACAAGATAAATAGAAAATTATAGAGAAAATTGTGGAATCCTTCGTTAAAGGACCAATCAGAATTCGCCGGAAGTTGTGAGCGGGCCAATCATATTAATTTATGCAAATAGGAAGGGGCTTGTGAAAGTATATAAGGCGCTGCAATTTCTGTTTTTGGGGAGTCGGGCGGAAAACCACCACCGGCTTCATCCCAAACCAGGACACCATACCAGGAAAAATATTACACAAACCAGTGTATCTTTATCTCTCAAATCTATAGCTCAAAGTGAGTAAAAATGGCATACAAAAGCTATGCAGATGAGCTTATCGCTCACCTGAAACTTTTATGGCCGGATGGCTACCAATATTTTCCATTACGAAACCTTGTGAAACATTAGGTCTAACCTATGTGTGAAATAAAATATTCAATCAATAGATAGCAATAGCTTTTGAATACTTATTATAAATTTATACAATATCTCGTAACACTGTATGCGCATATAGTTGCAGCAGAGTGCAAAATTAGCCGTAGGTTGAGTTTGAAATAACCGGGGTAGCGTCCCTGGATACGGGTTGCTGTTGGCGTAGTCTCTTGCAAAGTTGTGGCGCTTTGTGCGTGTATCGGTGCTGTGCGAGATCATACTGAATTCTAGATTTAGACCTTGTTTTCTGGTGTTTGTTTTGGAAATATTGTTAGTTATTTTGGTGCATGATTTCCTAAATTAAAAATATATTAATTACAGTATTTCCTAGGTTTCTCATGAGCAGTCCCAGCTTGTACCTCTTCCACTGAGAGCTGTGTGAGCGTCTAGTACAGCAAGCGCTGTACCGAATTTTAGTATGGATACGCTTTGAGGATGGGACACGGGAAAGTACCGTGGGAAAAATTTGCGCGTATCAGCTGATTTATATAAACAAACATGCTTCAATGTAAACACAGACGGGGTATTTGCGATGTAGTCCCCTGACTTTTGCATGCTTTTATTTATGAGACTGATTTGATGAGAAACATTGAAATACAAATTTTTGGAATGCTCAGAAATTATTATGCTATAATAAATTTGTGTTAGATAATAATTTATTCTGAATAATTCCAGACAAAGACATGAACCATATGTCATCCATCTTTTCTATTCTAAAATAAGAACATTAATGAGTGTAATAAAATGTTGACTCTCTGTAAAAATGACTGAAGAAAAGGAAAACATGAAAAGAACGTGAAAAAGGATGCATTATGAAATAATGAACCAGGGTTCGCCAGTTCTTCCACAGGCGGAAAAAAAAACAATTTTTTTCCACTTGGAAGAAATGGGTTTCTTCCAGTTCTTCACACTTGAAAGCCGAAGAAATAAAAAAGTCATTTTATAAAAAATTTTCCTTTTAATTTTTCTTTTTTTAATTAAACTTTTGGTTTATATTATACAGTGCATAAAATATAGTGGAAATAATTAAACTAACAATCAGGGACCCCCTACTACCCCATGCAATTGGAATTATTAAATCTCGCATTTTATTCACAAGGGCCTAAAGTAAAAAAACTACTGGAAGAAGAAGAAACTGATTACACACTTTTCACCCAGCAAAGCCAAGCAGAGACTCCTCGTAAAGGACTTGAAATTCAAATTCTTTAAACAAATGTTTAGTCTCCCTACCCAGGTTCTCCCCACTACGCAATACAACAAAAGAAACAATAATGGTTTATTTTATGATTGTTTTAAAATTAACAAAGTGGCCATAAAGATTTTAACGCTTTTTCATTGTTTGCATCTACAAGTACAACTGTGCTTAGTATAATGTGCACATGGAAAGACTTGGAAAAATGGGTTTACAATTTCATCTGTATAATTTGATAGCAGACAAAACAAAATTGTAAACAATAAAAAATTTAACTTATACTGCAAGGTATACGAACCATGCTATTTATAAAATAAACTTGTAAATAATTGAAACAAAAAACATTTGTAAGAACTAAGATAGCTTGATGATTGAAGTGCAAAGCAGTATGAAGATGTGTGGAATTTAGTTTGTTGTTCATCTACATTTCTTCCCGTTTCTTCCAATTTCTTCCAGTTTCTTCTGGAAACCCCTTTTTTTCAGTTTCTTTCAAATGTTTCCGGAAGAAATAGGTTTCTTCGGAAGTTTCCGAACCCTGAATGAAACTGCACACCTTAAATACAATTCTGTTTGATTGTGACTCTTGTGGCTCAAATGAAATGTTGTGGCAATGCTTAGCTATGACTCTTACATCTGGAAAGTTCCCACACACCTGGCACCCATACAAACTCAAATACATCTGCAATATAAGTTGCAAACTTGACCTTGATCATGCATATAAATTTGGGGACTGGGTCCCAGGAAAAATTTGCCGCGTTTCCCTCCACTCGCTTCCGTTCAAAATTCACATTCCCCCTTGATCATGCTCATTTTCCCCATTAAAAGTTCATGTTCCCATGTTCCCTTCCCTTCCCCCTCCCCCCACTCATCATCGTTGATTAAAATTCATGTTGTCCCCCCCCCCCCTCCCTTCCCCCTCTAGATTAAACCAAAAATTTTCGGGTTCTCCCGTCCCCCCAGCCCCCCTAAAATCCGCCATTCAATTTCTCCCCCCCTGGCGTAAATAATACCCGCGGGTTCCTAAACTTACAGCCGCTTCAATAAAAATAGGTCTCCTCTCTTTTCAACACCCTCTCCGCTCCCGCTCCCCCTCCCTCCTCTAAACTGCTCCATATCACTAGATCCCTACTAATTTTTCCTATTTTCTCTCTCTGTCGGCTAACAATTTGCAGGATCTAATCGTCTTTCATCGATCTATTTTCAGGTTTCATCTATTTCAGGCCTGCTACGCGCGGTCCCGTACAGTAGGCAAATTATTCCAAAGGCGAGGCCCAGCAATAGAAAAGGCAACGATCACCAGCTACTTCCCCTTTTTGGAACGAGGAATGCCAAAGGAGATTGCAGAATCTGAGCAAAGTGTGCATGTGGACTTATGAGTACGAGGTGTGAAAATAGAACAAGGTAGATCAGAGATTTAAGAAAATGCCACAGCTTTAAAAGTCTGACGGAGTCGTTTTGAAATGTATCCTAATTGATTGGTACCAATGGGGGAATCCGAGAAGCGGAGGCCGACTGAGTGCACCATGGGTTGCTGGAAAATGAGGCGGCTGATTTATTCTGAAGAACTTGAGACGTTTTAAATATTCTTATCAATACCATACTGAAGAGTTGCAATACTCTTCCATTAGATTCTGCTTTGTACAAGCATCTGAGTGCTAGATGAGTTGGACGACTGACTGACATCAGACATGGGGAAATTGTCATCTGTATTCTGTATGTTCTTGTTACTGGCTGATGATTTGTTGTGATTTTGATGATGATGGTCGTGATGAGCATGTAGACCCGAGTATGTGCTGTTGATCTCCGTCTGCATGAGTACTGGAGGATTTGTCCACCTGGCAGTCTTATGTTCATATGATACGATTTCTTGAAGGATGTGGCGCTGTATACAAAGGTCTTCAGGTCTTCCTCCATCAATGTGCAACATGAGAATAAGTTTCTTCTCACTCCCCCACCCAACCCCTTCCTCTGGTGCAACTCATGTGACAGAATTGCTACCTTTCTCCTGCTCCAAGGGCAAAATTATTCCCAGCGCAGCGACAATCTCAGCAAGTGTCACCTCAGGAAGGAACATGATAAGTCGGTGTTCACAAATGGCTGCCCGCCGCGGGATTTCAATAATCCCTGTCTGATGAGATACCTGGTGAAAGGTTATTTGAAATTCATTACATTAGTTTTATATCATACATGATTATTAAAAATGCAGCAGACACATTTATTGAACCAGGGCTAAAGTAGTGCGAGTGCTTGTTTGTTGATTTGGAAAATGATATAATTGTTTTGGTGATGACAACTGTGGAAGAGAAACAGTTAATACTGTTAGTATTAAACATGAATATCATGAATAACATAATTGGTAAAGATTGATTCAGAAAATGGCTAATAAAGGGGTGTTTCCATAAGGTGACACCCTTTTCTGACATACTTTGAATTTAGAAACCTTAACGGAATAAACCACATAAACCGTGTGGTTTATTCCGTTAAGGTCCGTTAAGGTTTCCGAAAATTCATAGGGTGTCAGAAAAGTATGTCAGAAAAGGGTGTCACCTTATGGAAACACCCCTAATGAAGTAACTAAACAAGTTTTGTGGTAAGCATATTTCATTTTCAACTCTGCAGATCAGTACATTGATGTAGGGCTATACTCCATTGTACGACTGCCGAAAAAATAAGTTTGCATAACATCATTTGTACAACACCATAGGCGTAAATCCCGGGGGGATGGGGGGGATATATCCCCCCAATATTTTGATGAGGGGGGATGGTCAATACAATCATCCCCCCCCCCAATGTTGATGTCCGTTCATGTGTTTTTGACCAAAAATAACCTCATATTTTACCAAAATGGTTTAAAAATGGTAAATTTTCGCGCGCTTTGCGCGCATTTGGTCATAATTACAATTATATTTAACAATTTCAGCTTCAAAATGCCAAAATTTTTAGCGCGCTTCGCGCGCACATGCATCTTTTCAGCAAACCCCATTTTCAGGCTCCAAAATAACCGATTTTTTTTTTTTTTTTTTTTAAATATGAAAATATGTAAAATTGGGTATTTTACACCTTTCCCAACACCGTACAGGGTTCAAATTAAAATTGTGGTAATATGATTTTTCATAATTCCTGTTGCCAAATTGAATAAATTTTCATTTTTTACTAAATTTAGGCTTAGGAATTTTTTAAAGATATATCTAGGGATTTTAGGTTCACTTTATCACTGCTTTTCAAAAGGTGAACTTTTACATGTACCAGATCCCAATATCCCAATTTGACAAAACTTGGTATGTGGGTAGTGGTGTATGCAATTATTACCCATGCATTGTGCCATCATTATTTGTGCATATTAATAACCTCATTTACATATTTGCTCTGATTGGGTCATTTCTACAAAAGGTGAACTTCTACCAGATCCCAATGTCCAAATCAGTCGAAACTTGGTATGTGGGTAGTGGTGGATGCAAGTAATACTCATGCACTGTGCCATTACATTAGTATTTGTGCATATTAATATGCTCATTTGCATATTTGCTCTGACTGGCTGAATATTAAAGATTCCAATGTCCAAAGTTGACGAAACGTGGTATGTGGGTAGCGGTGCATGCAAGTAATACCCATGCACTGTTTATCATTATTTGCACATATTAATGACTTCATTTGCAAAATTGCCTTGGTGCCCTTAATGGGCAAAAAAAAATTGCCTTGGTGCCCCTGTATATTGCCTTAATGCCCTGTCAATTTAATGGCCACCTAAGGCAAAACTGCCTTGCCCTTCGTAATTCTTATTTTGGAGCCTGCATTTTATTCATAAATTTTCTTCAACCCCATCCCCCCCAATGTCAACAAGAAATTTACGCCACTGTACAACACCATGTCAACATAAAGGTCAATTAAAAACTCAAGCATCCATGTGCTTATCCATATCCAGGTTGATGAAAATGTAACTAGAACTCTATGTGACACACACCCTGTCATGATAGTATATAGAAAATTTAAAAAACAAACAAAACAAAAAACAAACGAACTCCTTTCCCTAGATATGGACCTTGAGCAACGACTTATAGACAAGCGCATTCTCCACAAACGGCGTAACCAAAATCGAGGTGCCCAAAAGTATTATAATGAGCATACGCACTTCATTATCATAGTTTTGGGCACCACCATATTTGGTTTACGTATCATCGTATTTGGAAAGTCCTTATGCATATTTATGAGACACGCGAGTATTTTACGTTCGCCAAACGCCACACTTAGCGAGTGAAAACAACAATAACAACTGATGCCACATGCTATCACTCGGACTCAAATATCTCTTCCTAAGCAAAATTCACAAGGGTCATTGGGAGACTTTTTGTGCATTAGGATTGCAGGAATCTTTTTAGATGCATGGTTTCTTTCATCGATTGGTTTTCGGATAATTATTGCAGAAAAATCGGCCGATCAGACAATGGAACACTGGGTAAATGCAACACTGATAACATAACGTGTGACGCACCGATTTATAGTACGTGTGCTTGTGCAGTAACAGCGACAATGCGCGGCTGGTTGCGCAACAAGACAAGAAGGATGGCGCGGGAGGTGTGAGAGAAATCGGTAACACAAGCGTTTCCCCTCTTGGTTTATATTCTAGCTCTATGACCTTGAGCAATCACCACCACACTACTGCACTGGAGTAATCAGTCATAAATGTGAACATCACTGCAAGAGCACTCAAGTTCTGACACCCTTCCCCAATATCACATTTCCACCATTCATAACATACACTCATCAGGTTTAGCAAAACACTCATTCTCCCACAAAAAAGCCAACAGGATTTCAAGTGTGTTCCTATAACTTGTCTTGATCACCTGGTGGCGGTGGCAATACCCTGTGAATGTTTAAAGATGTTTAAAACTTGAGTAGACCTATAACATGACATGGTTACAGATCTAAGCAGGAGGTTATGGGTTTGTGTCCCACCCACAGCAAGTTCATTTTCAGATTAATAATTAAATATGATTTTCAAAGTATAGAGCTCTGGATCTAAAGGCGTTCTCCCAGTTTTCACCGCCAAGCTTTAATTTAACGTTTTCCTTTCAAATATATAAATTCATCAAAAATGGCATACATTTGTGCTTAATTTTTATAAAATGAGCCTGGGATTCTTGAGAAATATAGTTTTAAAAATAAAATTAGGAAACTCTTCATCATACAAAGAAGCGCTACTCGGTACATTGAAAAGTACGTAGATTGCTGAACCGCGCATTAAAGTCTAAATGTTTCTTTTATCCTTTGTTTTACCGTATAGACATGGAATGTCGCAGTAGATTTTGAATTGCGATTTTCTCGGAAAATGTGTTTTGTAAAATACGACAGTATGTGATGTGGGCGACGATATGTGCCGATAGATTCATACCAATAAATCACTTTAATTAACCCTTATCATTGTGAAGGTGAAGCGTATGTATGTAAGGCTGTTTTAAAAAAAAACCCTATTTTCAGCACCGTTGACACCCACATTTTTGGATTTGTGGAACGAATCCCTACAAGCGGGTCACCGTCGGCTGGTAGACAAATTTCCACTTGTTTGAGTAGACACATTATCGCTAGTTTAATTATTTATCGCCTTGTTAGACTCGATGTTGGCTCATCGAGCCAACACTTCACTGGAAACCCAATAGTGATTCATTAAAAAACATGTTCAATAACCGTAATTGAGTGATACCTCCATAATCCATATATATGGTGTGTTCTTTACCAAATATGGCTGTTTTCCAGTCTGATAGATTGAGATATTCACCGTTACTCCCCTGAGAGCACCTATACCTCATGCAATTCCATCGGTTAGCATAAGAGGGTGTAACGTAAATCAGTGGAAGAGCCGTGTTAGGGATCCTAAATAATAGGACACTCGATCAACGAAGTGGAGGCATGCTGCATGAAATATGTGACTTACGGATTACCAGTCGTGCGTGGGGCTGTACCGCTACGTCATTCCCGGCCTACGTCATACATACTGCATAAATAATTAGGTGACTTATCGAAAATGGTGGCGCTATTAATACGCATGTGAATCGTCTATGGCATTTTGTACTAGTGTCACCCCCCTGGCCGTGTCTTATAAATGCAGCTGGCTTTGCTACTCACGATTCATCTTTAAGCGGTGAGAATTGATGGCAATCACCATGTAAAAACATCCGAATTTTGATATTTCTTGCACTCTTTCGAAGCCAGCATTTATCTCTACAGAAATCAAGGAAACTAGTCAACCAACATTTATCGCTATATTGGCAAAATTCAACGCAGACATTGGTCAAATTAATTCATGACTCGACATGCGTACATGTTTCTAATGGGAATTGACTTTGTACAATTCTCATTTATGCCAGTGGGAAATTCAACTATTGTAGTTTCATTACTCATATACTTCAAGGGGAGATCCAGCTCTACACAGAAATCGTCATGATGAGGGACCAGGACTTCCAAGAAGAAGGTAAAAAAAAAATTTAAAAATACGAAAAATACAATTAGCGGTGTAAATGGCCGGGAGCGGACCTACGTCACACACAGGGCTTCACCGCGGTGAAAACCAACCAGGGAAAGCCCAGGGAATCCCTGTATCGCAGTGAAAACAAAGTGCGCAAAATCACAAACTCCGATCACTGCACGTCGCGAGACACTACGATTTCAGCGCGTATCGAATGAGTTGTTTTACACACATTGTTGCTAAATATTTTTGCCAAATATTCGCATATCCGATGTCTGCTTCTGGCTATATGCATAGAGCAGCTATCAATTTTACCAAGGGGTTTTATCATAGCTCCCATGGGTCCAGGGCAGTGTTAAAGCCTAGGCATATTCATTAATTCATCAAAATACGAAAAATACAATTAGTGGTGTAAATATGCATAAAGCGGCTATTTACCACACGTTTTAATCATAGCTCCCATGGGTCCAGGGCAGTGTTAAACTAAAAGGCATATTCATTTACCAAATACCAGACCATTCCATTACAAAATTAAAGGATCATTCTTTAATTTATTTTTAAAGGGCCATTGCATCAGTTACCAATTAGTCATTCCCTTCAGGGTCATCCCAAAACGGGCTGCAAAGTACCATCGGTCACAACCCACCAAACCGCATGTGGCACGAATCCACACGGGCGGTGACCGCTCTTGTTTTTTGTCGCGAAGGAAGACAGGAAGACACATAGGGATCACTTTGTCCACTGTTGTTGATGTCTGTTGTTGTTGTCTGTTGTTGATCACTTTGTCCACTGTTGTTGATGTCTGTTGTTGATGACTGTTGATGTCTGTTGTTGTGAAAAAGGGTTAACATTTGCCTGTAATATCCACATACTTCAATGGATTTAAACCAAACTTGCGTCACAGGTGCAAAATGACATCCCCCCATTTGTTGATAAGGTTAAAGATCACATACCAAGGTCAAAGGTCATGAGAGGTCAAATTGTAAGATAGCCTGAAAATGTAAAATTGACTTCAATTGAAAAGTTGAAGTTCAATTGGAACAAAACTTGGTTTATGGAGTTAACATGCAAACCCTCATTTGTTTGAGGTCAAAGGTCACATATCAATGTCAAAGGTCATGTGAGGCCTATCATTCAGAAATCGTGATGGCAGGCGACACAAGCGGTGTTTGATGTTTTACCAGTGACCCAAAGACTCAATTGTTTTGAAAAATTTTCACCCAAAGACCCCATTTTTAGGTCGTCTGATAGGAAAGACCTTATGGCAGCATGATCTGTGTGTTGTCGTCAGCATTGGCATCGTGAGCTTTTCTTGTGAACAAAATATCTGGAGCTCTGTACTTCACACAGGGCTGAAACTTGGCGGAAGGGTGCAAGGCTACAGATTATCGAACTGATTCGATTTTCAACAGTATTTATTAATCTAAGTACCTAATTTGCATAATTAGCATATTCGACCTATTTTCATGATTTTCATTGACACTTCATCAATCGTGAACAAAAATTTCTGGATATCTGTACGTCACGGGCTTAAACCTTGATGAAAGGGTGTGGCGGGCTACAGATTCTTCCGAACTGGATTTTTTTGATTTACATTAGTTTTTTCATGATGTTTCATTGACACTTTTTTGTGAACAAAATATCTGGAGGGTCTGTACTCACACAATGGCTGAAACTTGGTGGCTCTTGGAAGTATGGGTGTTACCCAGGTAGGGGTGTGGTATGTGGGTGTTGGGGGTGGTCCGTGGGTATGGTCCAGAGGTATAGGGGCGTGGTGTATCTGTGGGTAGGGGGTGTGGTTCAGGGGTGGGGTGTATCTGGGTATTGAAGGTGTGGTCTGTGGGTAATGGGGTGTGTTCGGGGATAGGGGGTGTTGGTCCCAGGGTGTAAATGGTGAGTGGGTCCGTAGGGGGTAATGGCTCGGGGAGTAGGGGTGTGGTCGGGGTATTGCATAGGGCTGACCCTTGTGAGGGTGTGGTGTTTGTCCATTGATTGGGGTGTGGTCTGTGGATATGGGGTGTCGTCTGGAAGTATGGGTGTTGCCCAGGTTAGGGTGTGTCCTGTGGGTGTTTGGTGTGGGGGATGGTCGGGGGTATGGGGGGTGTGGTATGGGTCGGTGGGTTGGTGGTGGTGGTCTCAGGGGTATGGGGTGTGGGTCTGGGTGTATGGGGTGTGGTCTGGGGGTATTGGCGTGTGATCTGGGGGTATGGGGTGTGGGGTGGGGTATTGCATAGGGCTTACACTTGTGAGGATGTGGTGTGTGGCCCGTGATATGGGGATTGTGTCTGGGGATGCCGGGCCGTGGTCTTGGAAGTTATGGGTGTTGGCCCAGGGAATGGGGTGTGGTCTGTGGATATCATCGGGGTATGGGGTGTGGTCCAGAGGTTGTGGGGATGTGTCCGGGGTAAGGGGGTGTGGTCCGGGGAGGGGGTGTGGTCCGGGGTAATGAGGGTGTGGTTGGGGGTATGGTGTGGTCTGGGGTATGGGATGTGGTCCTGGGGTAATGGATGTGGTCCTGGGGTATGGGAGTGTGATCCGGGGGTATGGAGATGTGGTCTTAGGGGGTGTGGTTCCAGGGAGATGGGGTGGTGGTTTGGGTAGTGCAGGTCACTAGGGCTGACTCTTGTGAGGTGTGTGTGTGGGCCAGTGATATGGGGATTGGAATATGGGTGTTGCCCAGGTTATGAGGTGGTGGCTGTGGTGTGGGTTGTGGTCGGTGGGTAGGGGGTGGGTCCTGGGGTATGGGGTGGTGGTCCAGTGGGTAGTGGAGGTGTGGTCTGGGTATTGGAGGTGTGGTCCAGGGGTATGGGGTGTGGTCTGGGGATATGGGGATTTTTTGGGGGTGCATTTTAGTAAGTTTATTACCCAAAGAACCCTACTTGGGGCTATTTGGCTGTCCTCTCACACAAAGACCCCTATTTTTTACCTTCTGAACTCTTGTTCATGGAATGCCCCTGGAATTTGAATAGTGCCAGCTTTTCACATGTCAATAGGTAAACAAGGAAATGTGTGCAATGACAAGGACAATACCACTAACTCAGGAACAGTGGCAAACTAGAAGGGCAGGGGGCAGCTTCCCCCTATGGGAATCCCCCCCCCCCCATGGGGATTATTGATTTCCTGCACCTGAGGCCATTTTTACCCTAGGCCCTATACCATACTAACAAACTTAATTAATAATGGGGAGATGGTGCCAAAGTAGGGGTCTTGAAGAACTGAGCAACGCTGTGCATTTGTGGAACGGGAGTCTGGTTGACCACAGACATACCCATCCTGCCCATTTTATGTTGTAATCAACCTTTTATGCTAAACAGCCAGGCTAGGCTAAACAAGGTAAACTTTTTGAGCATGTCTTTTATGATTTCACAATTTCACTTTAAGTTTTGTTTTAGGTTTTTAATCATAGGTATTGGATGATTACCACTTTGATACCACGCTCACTGCAGTCGCGGTCAAGAGTCTTTGGCAATGAAATTGAAACAATTATCGGGAGAAACTGTGAGACTTATAACAAGCTCTCTCAGGTGATAGTATAAGAAGAAAGCGAAAGAAAATGGTTAAAATTCTCTCAGAGCACCAAAAAATTGGGGAATCACTAAATGTTATATAGTAAAACACTCAAAAGCATCCATGCCTTTAATTGACGCTCACTCTCGAATTTATCTGTTATAACTATTTAAATCTCCGTGCCTACTGGCCGAGAGGCATGGAACAACGAAATGTACCCATAATTTAATGCACATGGAGGCCTGGAGACTCAGCTACCTAACTGAAGCTAGATTTCTAAGAGGTTTAGGTTTTCTTTTTCGCTAAATGCCCAGGAGGCACCGATAGGCAAAATCACCATTTATTGCCATAGCCTTGCATCAAAGGTGGTGGCAGGGTATTTTATTTTCCTACAGTCCCTGCACCTGATTGTGCGGTATAGGCCCTCTCACAGCGGAGTCTCTTGCGCAGTGCCTTTCCGTTATTGGTGTTTGTTTTTTATTGTTCGAGATAAATCTTTCGTATAATTTCATGAGAACTGATGGGCAATCAAATGAGGAACCATATGAATGCATGCGGTCTCAAAACCAATGTGGTACTACTGTCTGGCGGCATGTTTTGTGTTACTGTAGGGGGTTTTTGTATGTGGGTTAAAGAAAGGGTTCAGTTTAAAGATCATCTTGGTACGAGTAATCAGTTGTACGCTATAGCTCATTGTTGTTTTGTATGCATTCTATGGTCCAGAGCTAAACTCTTCAGAATCCACTATTGAAGGTCCAGAACAATATTTGGTTGGTACATAAATCCCACTGACGCCGAAAATACCGAAATGGCCACGCCCCTTTTTTGGGGGTATCACGACCCGTTTTGAGCGAAGTCACCTACTACCGCCTGTATCTTACAGAACGTTGGACCTATGAGGTTGAGAGAACACTCACCAATGCGGGAAATAGCCACATTAGGGGGGTCAGTATACATTTTAATATCCAAAAGTCAAAGGTTTTTTTAAGATAATTGTCAAAAACTATTTCACCATATCGCGCACTATACCATTATGAATGAATTCTAAGGTTTCATCCAAAACTAGAATGGAGTTCACCATAACATCCAACTTCGAATTGCTCTAACTCTCATCAGGGATAGTTTTATAGTAACTATGGGGGTAGGGTCCAAACAGAAATTCATAATTCCTTTCCGTTCTCAAACGGCAGCCCGTAAAAATTTGGTGACCTTGAGCAAAATTGGGTAATAAACGGTATGTAGGTAACCACGCGTGCATTTTTATATGCCGTTATAACAGTGTATGTGCTCCAAAACTCCAATCAGTTTATAGCTAGTTGATACGTTTTTGTTTGCCCATAACTCTTGGCCATTTAAATTTCAACTGGGATTATTCAGGCAGTTTAACGTAAGTCATTTCGTTTTCATTGGAGGGGGCCCAAAATGGCCCCAGCGTGGAATTTTTATCCATTTTTATAGGGACCTATTAGCAGAGTTTGCTGCTGAAGGGTCTTTAAAATGATCTAAAAGCATTCAAACTGCCTGCCTGTGCCATGAAACAGCAAAATATCAAAGATTTCCATGCCATAAGGTTCCACCCCCCACCCGCCGCATGAAAAAGTCGCTAAATTACTCAAACGAAAACTGAGACGAACAGCCATGTATTAGGATATAGAGTTTTATATGCATCTATCTTAAAGAGCATTCTTAAAAATATCAGAATTATTGAAGTGTTTTGTAATTTAAAGATTTCTTCACAATTTTGACAATATGCGGCCCCGTATAGTGCCTCCTTGGGCGTTGCCTGACTCGGGGGGGGGGGGGTTATTGGTACGAGGGGTGGGGTCCAAGCAAGGGGCGAGTCCCGTAAGGTCTTGGGTTTGGCCATTTTAGAAGCTAGCAATTAGTGTTCAGATGACAAATTGCCACCTGTTTCCTTCTTTTTCTCTTTTTGTGCGATTGGCCCATTATTTTCCGCTGGTGTCTTTTCCATGTTATTCCCATCTTCTTTATTTTTTTTTTTTTTTCTTTACTTATTTTCTTTTGGAAAATACTCTTTTGTCGCTTTCTCTATTGCACTTCGCTTATGCAATATTTCTCTCATTTCTATCTTTTCCCATTTATTTCTTCACTCTTTTTTTCTTCTCTTTTTCTCTTCCTTTTTTTCCTTTCCCATTTTTGGCTCCCTTCCTAATTTATTGTGTGTGTGTGGGGGGGGGCAGGATTGTCCACTGCCCTCCTTCAATTAGCTACGCCAATGGTGCGGATGTAAAAAAAAATTGGGTAATTTTAGCGATTTTGCATTGAGCCACAAAAGGGGGGGCCAAAAACTGTAGGGGGTCATGAAATGTTTAGGCCTGCTCATGGGAACTGGCATGTAGTTAGGGTATGAGCTTATTTTTAAAGGATCCTTCAGCAGCTTTTAACCTTTGGCCATTAGGCCCTACAAAATGATAAAAAAATTACACGGATACTAGTGGTAAGTTTCGCGTAGTCCCACCACGCTGCATGACGTTCAGGTTAATTTAGTGACTTTTTCATGCAAACCGCGAGGGGGGAGGATCTTAATTTGGACTTTTATGGTCACAAGCATTGTAGTTAGTGCTTTTAGATCATGTAAAGACCCTTTCAGCAGCATTTAACTTTGTTGCTGAAGGGACTTTAACTAAAATTAACTTAAGGCACCTATAAAAATGGAAAACAAAATATTTTCACTTTACGATCTGCCAATTTTGCCCCCCCCCCCCATGAAAACGAAAGGAGTAAACATTAAAATCTCGACTTTATATCCCAGTTGAAACCCAAGGTCAATAATTCTGTTTGAAATACACACGTCATACTTGATTGAGTGTGAGAGCACATACACTGTTAGAAACAGCACTTACAAAATGCCGTTTTTCACCTAATAGTACCCATTGTGCTCAACAGGTCACAAAATTTGACGGGCTGCCATTTGAGAACGGAAATGGTTTTTAATTATGAATTTTTTTTTTCTGTTTTGTTGTGATGAATCGTACCCGATTTTTGATTACATTCAATAATTTTTATTTATTCATTGAGGATGATGTGTAGAGCAAAATCGAAGGTGTTATGGTGAACTCCCTTCTGTTTTGGCATGAAAACCTTATATTCATAATAATTTGTATTAGTGCGCGATATGGTTGTGAAAAAAATCAGTTTTGACAATTATCTTAAACACCGTGGACTTTTGGATATAAAAATGTATTACTCACCCCCATAATGTGGCCATTCCGCACACTTTGAGTGGTCTCGCAATCCCCTAGGTCCAACGGTTTTCTGTAGATCAGTCAGTAAGTACTCGCTCAAAAGGGGACGGCCCCAAAAAAGGGGCGTGACCATTTCGGTATTTTCGGCCGTCAGTGGGAATTGGGTGTTACCACCAAATATTGTTGTGGACCTTCAATTAGTGGATTCCTGAAGAGTTTAGCTCTGGACATATAATGCATACAAAACCACCATGAGCTACTAGAGTATTGGTAGGTACAATATCCCATTATGATGATCGCATAATACTTTGATGGACACATTATGCTTGCACTGAACTGTCCCTATTTGTGTAAAGACACCTCGCTTCACTCGGCTGAAGGCTTTGCCTTGTTGAGGCATCTTTGACAAAGACTATTGCTAATGAATGTCTCTTAGATAGGTTAGGGTTTTACATTTTCAGTCATTTTAATAAGGAAGGACCTGGTTGACAGACCTGGTTGACATAGTGTAAAGTATGTTCACAAAAATTGAAAACTAAAGACTGACTCGGAGATTTCCCAAGGATGGTGCCCTCACTTTTCACACAATTCACTTTTTTTTTTGCATTTTCACAATGCTTGTCCACAAACTAATCACTGTGTGAAATTGCTAAACTCAAATCGATGTCCTTCATATCGAAAATCACAACTTTGTAATAAAATTCTGGATCTGGAATTTTTGTCATACACATTATCCTATGGGTGGGGGGGGAAGCTCAACACCAATGACCCTACAGGGACTTGCCTCCAATATGCTCTCATTTCAAAACTGCTGGTATATGACTGGCACCTTTTTCATATGGTAATAGCAGGATGGGTCACTCAAAATTCTAAATTTGTTCAAAACAGAATTTGAGTTAGTTGTCTCTCTTCTGTAGCTTCAAAACCCTAAGCACTATGCATTTGTTTAGTCAAGCTTATAAGTGAAATTCTTTTATTGGCATTTTTAGCAACGTGTTTATGTCGTTCATGGTATTTTGTTTCTTGACCAGTTTTAAAACAAAAACAAAATTGTAAACAAATCTAACTTTAAAGGAGGAACCCGTACAACGAATAATATATACAATATACTATATAAAATATTATGACCACATGTCGATGGTTTCATCGAAAAATGGAATTATATTAACATAACAAGAATTAAAACCATCTATTCGACCATGCGCTATTTAAAATTCGCGTATGGTATTAAACGTGTTATGCCATACGGTCGGCACGTTTGCGTCAACATGGGCCAATTAGGGGGGGGAAATGCACATCAAGAAAGCGTCATGTGTGAAGGTGTATGACGCCGGATGCGCGGTATTGCAAACACATATACATATCCCATATCCACTAGCGCACATTTCAATAGCAACATGGTCAGACAAAATGTTTTAAGTCTTTTTTATGGTTAGTATAAATGAAGTTTTTACATTAAACCACTCGATGCGGGTTCAATAATTATTTTATAGCGTATTATTGTATAAGTTTGCTCTTAGTACGATCTCCTGTTTAAAACCTTTAAAAAAGGCAGTAAAATGAGTTTTTTACACCTATGCAAGCGGGGAAATGGGCCAAACGTTTTTCTGTGCTAGCTTGTAAAAGTAAATAATTCGTTCAAACGTCTGTTGATTACTCAACCTGTTTTAAGGTAGGCAAAGGCCCGCCATGGAAAAGGTTGTAACTTGGTCTTGAATGCATGTATACCTTAACACCAGTAGTTGGATTCACACAGATTTGCATAATCAGACTCTAAGGGAATGTGGACAATCGAAAGGTTAACCAACCGTGAAGATTTTTTTGCCAAGTGTATTTGTTCAACTGCATGCCAAGTGACCCTGCATTTTACAATTCTTACAGCAAAAAATAACTGTTACATTTTACTAGTGTGACCTTCCTCAGAACAACTGACTTCTGTAAGGAACAACCCAAAAGATAAATGGAAGTATAAAGGGAACTAGTTTTTTTAGAAGGATATCCCTCCTTAAACCTTCACCCATGTACGGAACGTGAACAAAAATAACGGGATGTACTTTAAGAAGAATGTGAGGGATGTAATCAATAGTGCTGACCCTCTCCTACGAAACCTTTAAGTAAGGTAGGATTATCGGCTCCGGCTTCGTGCCCAGATCCTGTTGAAATTCTCATGAAAATGTTGGTATTGTTGAAAGAAACATGTGTGCCAAGTTTTAATTTTTTCCAAAAAGGCGTTTGAGAGATAAGTCACATAATGCATTTTCAATTCCCATAGACTGGTACAGGGCTGATTTTGGCCGTACAGAAAATGACCAAAATGTGCGCATTTGTGAAAAAAAACTACACATTTATTTTACCATTATTTTCTCAAGGATGATGAGTATAAGATTCGGCCGTGTTTGTTTCATACATGGTAAGAATATCACAATCCATCAATTTTTTACTGCTATGTCGCTGTCACACAAAAACAAAAGAACCCCTGAGCTCCACCCCCGTCGCAACAACACTTTTTTGTTGAAGGATTTCTAGACATACTGGGACCCCCCCGCGACCCTCATCCACTTCTCCTAATTTTTCATAGAAGAAACTACAACTCCCTGGTGATGATCCCGGTGTCACTATGAAAGGAACTCAAATCCCCTTCAGCGCACACCCACCTTATCCACCCGGTTACGCATTTTGCGATTGAGTGTTTTATGAAAATGTGATGAGGTGTTTTTAAATATCCCTAAATTATTTTTCCCTAAAAAATAATTTTTTCTAAGAATAAAAACTGATCCAAAAAAGCCAAATGGATTTAGGTATCTTTTTTTATACACACATCCAAAAGTTTCAGCTCTTAAAAGCACCCTTCATAGGGCTGGGAAAAATTATTTACTCTGTGCACCACACAATTACCGGGAATTTGAAAAAAATTAAATAAAAAACACTTCCTTACAAATATTGCAAGTCTGGAAAATGCCAAAATTGTGGAGGAGAGTTCACTCCTTACCATAGTCATGTTTGGACTAAAATGATCAGGTATTGATTTTGGTCATTTTTCTGTAAGACCATTTTATCGATGATCCTACTCTTTAAAGGCACTATCAGTGCTTTGTACAGCAGACAGAACAGAAACTTAAAAAAAATCATCAAAATCAGATTTTCATTTGTTTGTAACAAGGATAGTATTCCTAAACATAACCATTAACAAAACAAAGTGGCACCAGACCCAATGGCCCAACATAATAAGGAAAAAATCGACATTTTTCGTCAAATGTCCGTACGGACATATTACTACAGTAAATGGAATGGAGACTTGTTTTTCAGCTCTAATAATCTTAAATATTTTGTACGTTAAAATGAAAGATTGCACCGTTACTCATGTCATATCATTTTAAGACAATATGGTTGGAATAAAAGCTTATTTTGCGGGAGGGCGGTCATGCGATGGTCAGGGTGCTGAATTTTGTCCATTCACTCACTTACAATAGGCCCAGGCGCTTACAGTAGTACGTGGCGGTGATCGAGTCGTGTACAATGCCAAAACATGAACATGGCGAACTCCTAGTTGACGTAAAATCGTTTAGACTTTTTGGAGACACATTGTCGACGTCGGAATCTTGAAATTTGCGGATTGTCGACAATTAACAATCCTACTCGACAACAACCCTACCAAATACCAACTCAAAAAAAATATGAGTTGAGGTGGGAGGTTTGAGAAGGAGGGGACATCCAAAGAAGGAATTGAAGTAGCAAGTAGAGGAGGAGAGTAGGAGGGTTGGTTGGGTTTTTAAACTCTTCTGTTTTTTCCTTTTCTGTAAATTTCCAGTTGGAAAAAAATACTGTACAGACTTATCCTCACTTTTAAGCTAATTCTGCCAATTTACATATTGATTCTTTTGTGTAGATAGTGTCTTTAAGAGTAAAAGTGTATTATTAATATGAAGGGTTACTTGAGAAAAATATTCAAGATTATTATTCACAACCGACATTTGTTCTGCATCGTCAATTACGTCTGACGCGCAATCGCTCGCTTTATTCTGTCCCTGGCTATAGTGTACTGTAGAATGTGCATCCATGTATATGAAAACGTTAAAAAATATGTGAACGTTGCACTTCATCACAAGTTAGTTTTGATCGGGACTTCACTATGAAGTCATTGAAGTGACCTAAATCTGGCCCTTTTGGAACATGATTATTGTCCCGCCGAACGAGTCGGCACGGGGACTATTTAAAATGAGCAGCGTCCGTCCGTGATAAAATGTTAACCCACGTTGTAAACGATTTATCTGGAGTTCCATAAGGGCCGACAATGATGTAACTTGGTGGGAAAGAAGCGGGGGGTGGATGATTCTTGACCGGATTAGATTTTGGGCGTAACAATATGCTAATTAAGTATCTAATTGCATAATTTATGAAAATGTTCCTGCAAGGCCCGTTTACAAGTTTTCTGGAGTTCCGTAGGCATATAATGAGGTAAACTTGGTGGAAGGAAGTGGGTGAAGAGTTTTCGACCTGATTTTAAGTTGGGGCGTTTATTTCGGGCAAATGAGTATGCAAGAGCTAATAATATGCAAAAATAGCGTAATTGCTATATTGACACTGTTACATTGGATACTCAAAATTCCTGCGATGCATGGGCCATCTTATTGCAATTGAAAGTAGTGATATATGCGGACCAGCGGCTTAGGTATGCAAATGAGCTAATAAATATGCGTAATTGCTGTATCTCGAAACGGTACATCGGATAGGGCAAAATTCCTTTGCTACATGAGAATACTATGACATAGGGAGAGGGTGGGGGTGTTGGGGAAGGGGTGAGGTAGGCGGCGGCAGTTGGGGAGGGGGTGGGGTGTGGGTGACAGAGTGGTTGGGAGGGGGAAGGGGTTGTTGGGGAGGTGTGGGGTGTTGGGGAGCTGTGGGTGTTGGCGGGAGGGGGGTGGGCGTTGAAGGGGGTGATGGTGGATATGTGTGGGTATGGGGAAGGGGGGGGTTTTGCAGGGTGTTGGGAGATGAATGGGTGTGGCTGGGTTGGGTTTTGGGGAGGGGGTGGGGTGTTGTGTGTAGTGGCATTATCGATGTTAGTGATAGCGACATTCGGCGGGGGGGGACATATTTTACGCATCGCGTAAATACGAGTTCGGCCTTGTACCTTCACTTTATAGATTGAGTTTGAAAATGAAGGTTGAAAAGGAAGAATCCAGCACATGGACGCAGGAAGGGGCATCAGGTCAATTATCTTTTGCTCCAAAATATCCAATACAGTAGGTATTGCTGTGAATGCGAGGTGAATCCAGCCACCGGTAGGTTAGTGGGACAAAACCCAGGATTTAAAACTTTGGTTTTACTAAAAGTACTATACTAATACCAGGTAATCACATGTAGGTAGCGTGTTGGTATGGTAAAAATATAATTTTGTGTAGCTCTTAGGCTAACTCATGTTGTATTTGTTTTGTGCTATAGGTAATCACATCGTATATAGGGGGTAAGGAACTCTGGAACAACGACTACTGGCCACCCCCTGCAAATGCAGACAATTTGATGTTCAAATTGGAAGGTCGAGACTGATTATTAGTTGGGTAAAGTCTGTGGTTCTGTAACCTGACCAGGTTTACCGGACCGGCTGAATCAGTAACATTACAGCTTTTATGCACATTAAGGGTGTTTGAAGGACATAGTGGTCAGGTACGGAAACACCCTTAAGTGGTGGTATGCGTTGAGATACAAAGCCTAATTGGATTTGGAAAGCCGCTTTTTTTTAATCCAGATACAGGTGCTGCTTACTGCATTGTGAAGGTGCTGCAACAAGGAGATTTCAAATATCAGGGTCCCTTAAGAAAATTTCAAGCCCAAATTTTTGCACTGCTTTAAAGCTTTATCTAAAAAATATCCCCATCTGGAAGGATTAAGCTGATAATTAAAATTCACCTTATATTATCCAATAGAAAAAATAAAAAAAAGTCTAAATTTCATATTGGAGCAAAATACCAAAATTCAGCTTCTTCTACTCATGTCCAAACACAGTGGATTCTCAAAATATGATCCCGCCAGAGATGGTACAAATGTTTGGCTGTTCACTGAATACGCAAAGGCCTGGTCTGTGCTTGTTGCTCAACATCATTGAGCAATCAAGAGATGTCATCGTCTGTGGTTGGCTGTGTCCACAACCACAGGTAGTGTTCCTGATCTGCTCCCAGCTTGTTTACATTGACAACTACTTTATAAGCACTCCAAAATAACCTTTTTTCACTGTTGAGACATTTCTACACCCAAATACTAGGGTTGTTGTAGACAAGGCTTTGTCGACAATATTGTCGCGGAATGCATTTATTCTTGCTGTCGACAAGCATGGAGTGATTGTCGATAAAAATTAGTTATAAAATTACCTTTATAAGCTTTATAACATCGCAGATATTTAGCGATTTCCTCAACAATTCTATATTTTTTTCAGCTATCTTTTTAAGTCGTGCGTCGTCGTCCGCCATCTTTTTGCAAAACAAATCCAAGTTCCCACTGCGCATGTGTGCTAAGGAGGGGGAATCCCGTATAACGTAGCCGAACTCACTCGAACATGGCAGAGCAATCAGCAAAATGCTACCCATTTGGAAATCCCTTTTTAGACTATGGGCTCCATGACCCCCACTGCCACCCCCCCCCCCCCCCGGGGATTTTTGGAGACAACCATTTGTGAAGCTTATACCATAAGTAACTGAATTCAGGTTGTCTGCAAAAATCCCACCTGGGTTAAACGATGAGGGCGCTTTTTCAAAATGGCTGCCAAAATGCAATCACCCCCATTCGGGAGTGAAGTACAACATGCCTAGCACAACACGAAACATCACAGGCAATTGATTTTAGTACCAATAGATAGCTATGGTCCTCTCTTTTCCATTTGATACCAATGAGTTACCACATGCCTAGCATTACTTCACAGTGACGTCATATAGTTCGCATGTTAGCAAATTGTCAATTTCCATAGGACACAACAGGGGAAGCCGAAAATTCAATTTTTCGCCAAAAATGTTAGGGGAAATTCCAATTTTCATGCGGTTTTTGTTTTGGGCTCTACTGATGGAAAAATGACTCTAGGTTTATAAAATGAGAGCATGTTAGTGGTATAATAATGTTTTTGAGTGCTAAATTGCAAAAATATCAATTTTCCATCATATATTTAGTACATGTATTTATACTTTACTCAAACATACGACGTCATTTAGTGGCATCATAAGGGATGTTGGCACTATTTGATACCACTGAAAGAAGAACTCTAAGCTACCCTGAGGTACCAAATTTACAGGAATCGATTATTCAGTAACGGGAAAATCACGGGGGGGGGGGGGTCGGGAGGGAGTTGTTTACAAAGAGGCTCAGGTAGACGAGGGTTAGGTGAAAATGTGACAATTATATCGATGCCTTCCTCTAAGCATTGCGAAGATGACTGAAGTGCCAGAGCACTCGTATGAGAGATTTGTTGAGGAGCACATCCAGAGAGCAATTATCAACCCTGATTTTGTACCAGGCAGATGTGGCAGAGCCAGAAAATTCTCCACCCGCTGATCATGTTGGAAGTTAAATTATGGTTGCACTAGATACAATGGCCACTCAGGAGAGTTGATGCCAAAGAGTTGTCTGACATAATAGTCCTAGAGGAAGAATAATCTGCTACAGAAGAAGACGAAATTCAAGACATGACGCAGAAAGAGAGGAAAGAGAAGAGGAGGAGCGGAAAGAGAACGATCAATTGTTGAATCAAAGAAGCTGCATTTAAGCTCGTCTTCCAGGAAAAACAGTATGCTTAAAGATTGCCAATTGAACAATACAATAAATGGAAATTCTTCTTATCGTATCAAAAACACAGTGGTCTCAAATGTGATCTAGCCAGATGGTGGGTACAAGTGCTGCTTCACTGAATCTGCAAGGGTCCTTGACCTGTGCATGGGTTGCACCAACATTGGGAGACCAAGAGATGCTCAAGTGTATGATCTGCTTCCGGTAGGGACTCACTTCTGCAAGGAAACTTTGATCGGCCGCCGAGTCGGATCTAAATCAGCTGAAAACACCGCCCACTCAGACACGAGAAGCCACCCAAGAAGGAGAAACTCACAAGGCTCAATACCAATAGATGCCCACATTGGTGGCAAAAAGTCTTTCTTTCCACAAGACAACTCCCCAAACTCCTTAGAGATATTCAAAGGACCGACTTGCCTAAGAAGAAACTACCCCTGACCTAGGTGTCAGCAGCAGCCTGTCCAAACAAAGGGGCGCTCCATACCGAGACTTGGCAAGCTATGATGCTCGCTGATGCATGATAAGTTGTCGCTGGAGTCTGGCCGAAGACAACCCGCGACAAGCCGACAGGCGGCATCCAATGCAGGTCATAGCTTCTGGGGTACCTCTCCCATACAGGGCAAGCATACTCCCACATGAGAAGCACCGGCAAGCGCCGTCGAGTAGGGCATGGGGCATTGCCGGGGTAATGGGGGAAAGCTCCTGCGGGGGTCAGGGCCTAGGAGTCATGGAAGCTTTGTGAGTTTAACATGGTCGAGTGCTTTCGGAGAGGGGTAGATGAACTATGCTGGCGTTGTGGGAGTTCATGGGCGAAAGCCCCAAATCCTCTTCGGTTTTAGCATGTTTCAGCGCAACCGGAGAGCTCTCGGTTATATCAATTCATGAAGCAGATGAAATACGCTGCCCCTGGTGGTGGTCAAGGTGACGGAGCCCGGAACCTCAAGTTTTAGTATGTTTGAGTGCGTGGCCTTCGGAAAGCTATCAGTTATCTCATTATCACTGAAGCAATGGATATGCTGAACGGACAGGGGGTCCAGGGGGCGGAGCCAGAGCCTCTTGGATTTTAGCATGTTCAGTGCATCCGGCGAGCTCTCGATTACCAACAATCATGAAGCAGATGAACTATACTGCACCAGGCGGGGGTCCAGGTTCGGAGGCCGTGGAAACTCTTGAGTAAATCTCATGTTGAGTGCCCTTTTTTTTGGAGAGCTCTCAGTTATCTCATTATTGAAGCAGATGGACTATGCTGCCTGTGACAACACAAAAAGTCACACCAACGGTTATTTTCTTTTTATTTTTTAGAACACCATTTCAATGCCCCTTCACCCTCCCCCCCCCCCCCCCCATACACGAGGTGGTGTCCGGGGCATGTGCCCGCTCCCCTTGCCCCTCCTTAAGCTAGCCACTGCTTCCGATGTGGTGGGTCTTATACGAGAGTGCAATCCAAGGGACTCCGAAGTAAAACATGACTATCCACAGGGCTCAGGATAGCGCTCCAGACCAGGTCCTCAAAGGTGAACCCTGGCACGGCAGAGGAGACGGAAAGCTACACCTGTGCCCGGAATGGACTGAGCCTGTGGTCTCCTCACATAAGGGGCTGAAGCCATTTAAAGGCCCTTGAGTCTCACTTTGACTTCTGCATGTGCCCCAATTCCAAGATTGTCTTTCGAGACAAAACGGGACAGGCTCCCGCAATCTCAGGCCGGGACGACGGCACAGATGCCTGAACGGGAGGCATGAGCACGCTCCCGGGGGCATTCCCCCATCACTGAGCCCACATAGATCACAACCAAGCCACCTGTGTGTGTGTGTTGAAGTACGTTAGTAATTGCTTACAACAACAACATAGTGGAAGGTGGGTGGCGTACGCGTACCCTCCTTGCCTGAAAGCTCTCGCAAGCAGGCGTAGTAAGAACTTCGAGTGGCCCCTTAGTAACATGTTCAAAAACATCAAGGACTCAAGAAAGGCATGGTTAGGCAGTTTCGAGGGGATTCAGTGATTAGGAGGATGTGGTGGTGCGTCTAGAGTATAGATATTGTCATAGACCATTTTACATAAAGCACCCTCATATATACACTTGAAAGGCTAACTACTTCATTTTAAGTGTTTACTTGACTTCAAACTAATCCACAGGTGCTGACAAAGTATAAATTAGGTGTGACACCGGCATTTTGCTTATAAAGAGCATTAAGTGTGGTAAAAATACACGGTTTTCATTGTTTTGTGCCATTTGAAATATGACGCCCATTAGAGGCGGTTAAGAGTGCCAAAAGGTGTTCATCTATTCCTTGGTGTGTTTTGGTGATGTCAAAAATGGCATAAGTGTTGAATATTGGCAGCATTTTGAAAAAAAGGCCCCTCACTCTTTAAACCCAGGATGGGGTTTTTGCAGGCAACCTGATTTTGATAGCATATGTATTAAGGTTTCCAAAAATAGTGGTCTCCAAAAATCCCCGGGGGGTGCAGGGTGTCGGTTAGCGGGCTCATGACCTATTTACTTATGCGTGCCGACTTTCGGCAATAATCGGAAGTCTGAATAATGTCAAAACGACAGGAAGAAAAAGAGTGGAATATCAACAACCGTCAACGTAAGTTACAGGGTACTGGCCGCCACGGGGGGGCGGGGGGGGGGGGGGGGGGGGGGACCGGTACTTATTTTTCAAGCTCAAAATCTACCTATTTTGTAGTTAAAATGTAAGATTTGCACCGTTAACTATGTCAATCATTTAAGACAATATGGTTTGGAAATAAATAAAAGCTTATTTTGCGGGCGGTCATGCGATGTTAAGGGTGCTGAATTTTGGAACATTCATCACTACAATAGGCCCATGCGCTTACAGTAGTACAGTTGGTGACTCGCGTCATGTACAATGCCAAACATAACATGGCGAACTCCTAGTGACGTAAATTCGTTTAGACTTTTTGGCGACACCTTGTCGACGTCGGATCTTGAATTTGACGATTGTCGACATAAAAATCATATCGACAACAACCCTACCAAATACCCAACTCAAAAAAATATGAGTTTGAGGTGGGAGGTTTGAGAGGAAGGAGGGGACATCCAAGCAGACTTAGAAGAAGCAAGTAGAGGAGGAGAGTAGGAGGGTTGGGTGAGGATGGGGGGTGCATTGAATCAGGCAAATGAAGGATGGGAGTAAGTAAGGGCGGGTGCTAGTGTGAGGTGAAAATCCGGCCACCCTCGTTCACGGAAATTTAAAACCGGGATTTTAAAACTTTGAATTTACTACTACTAAATACCCAAAGGTAAGAAACATCTATTGCGAGTCTGATCTCTATGAAATCATACGTATGTATTGAAATCGCTCGTTGCACTTTAACTGGCTGGTGATGAATATTAACTTTCACATTAATCACGTTTCCCATGGATTCAATAGACGATTTTGCACGATCCCCAGAATGCATATCGTATTGTGCCCATTTCCATCCGGGGAATTATACCAGCCTAAGTCAGCTAAAAACATACGGTTAAGAGCGTAATATCAGTACCAGAAAAATTACACTATCTGTGATGGTGAACTGTATTTGTCCGCATGGTGACATTAGGCACGGTTACGATCAAAATGCCACTTTGTCGTAAATTTCAACTGATTTCACATTTCAGTGCCTCGCTGTTTTTATTGTTCTATGTAGTCGTCTACATTTCTGAAGATTAACTCACCCACTTCCCCCCCCCCCCCCCTGTGAAAATGTACTTTGTATTGTAGTTTTAGGGCACGGTCCGGCGACGCGACACGAACAAAGAATATTTTTAAACGTGAACTCGGGAACAAGTTCCCGGATGGAAATGGGCACATCAATGAGATGCATTAGGATTGGTGCAAATGGTCTATTCCTTTTAGATAATTAATGTTTTAGTTCTTAGAGACAGCAGGCCACCCTAATTTGCATGTATGAAACATAAAGCTCATCATTTCTCTCACAGAAGAGTAATAAGTTTAAAATTAAGTTTTGGATTCGGTACTAGATGAAAAAATGAGGCTACACTTAGGTGTGCTTAAGGTTCTTACTTTGCCATTGATTTTTGCAATGGATTGATGTAGTCACGGGAGAGTGGCAAAAAGGTTTGATGAGGAGATGTTGTATGGTGATGACTTGGTTTGAATGTGCGGAGACAATGAATGGACTGAGGGAGAAGTTTTGGAAATGAAGGCGGATTTTGAGAGTAAAAGTCTTAAGTAAACCTTGGAAGACAAAAGTGCTGGTAAGCGGGGTGGAGAGGGATGGTGGTAGGGTGGTACTCGTGAGTAAGGTTGACCCATGTGGTGTGTGTGGGAAGAGGGTGGGTAAAAGCAAATCAGTTGTGTGTGAGGAAAGAATGTGAGAAATGAATCCATGGGAGATGCACAAAGATGAAGCGAGTGACCAAAAGTTTGGCAAGAGATTTTATGTGGGGAGATGCGACAGATTCCGGAGAGAAGGGAGCTGAGGGATGGTGTGTGGAACAGGAGGAAAAGGTGTGTGATGAGGGGGAATCAGTGAAGGAGTTAACAAATCTGGGGGACAGGGTTAATTGCGGTGGTGGGGATGCGAGGGGCTGTTGACAGCTAGAGTGACGGTATGGGGTGGGTGAAAGTTTAGGGATTGTGCGGGAAGTTGTTGCGGGAAAAGATTCCTTAAAGATTGAAAGGAAATGGGTTTGTATAAGAGTTGGGAGATCAAGTGATGTTGTATGGGGAGCGAGTCAATGGTGTCTGAGCGAAAATGAGATAGGGATTTGAGGAGGACAGAGAGAGCAATGATAAGAGCGAGGTGTGGGGTGAAGTTGATGGATGGATGAAGATTTGAGGACTGATGCAGTGGTTGGGGGTTTGGGAAAGGCGCGATGGTGGAACGGTTGGGCGAGGCGAATATGCGTACGTTGGTATGAGGCATGTGTGAAAGAAGGATGACGGGATGCCTGAAGAAGGGCTGTGAGTTAGAGATGGGAGGTATTCGAGGAGGAAGGGATGTCCAAAGACGACATGGAGGAAGCAAGTGGAGGAGGAGAGTAGGAGGGTTGGGTTGGAGGATGGAGGATGCATTGAATGGGGAAGTGGAAGGAAGGAGTATAAAGGGCGGTTGCTTGCCAGTGTGAGGGGAATCTGGCCACCCCCGTTTCCGGGGACAAAACCGGATTTTTAAAACTTGCGTTTACTACTTTTATTACTGCTTAGGAGCAACAAGAGTCAACCAACAACAAATTTTTAACATTATCGATAATCATTATGTGGACGGTTTTGCTGGGTTTTAATATAAACTGTAACCCTTTCTGCAGGACAATTTGGTTTTGACAAGATTGAAGTGCGAGACCAATGTGATGGTATCAAGCCTGAAGGACGCCCTCTACATGGCCAGAAAAATTACATTCAAAATCATCACCATGATGATCGGAAAGGCCTTAGCAACATATGGTTTCGTGGCGAGGCACTAGGATCGCTGTGTGCCGTGTCAAGTGTTTACCAAGTTAAAAGACAAAAAAGCTGATGCGGTTAGTCGTATCTACACATTGGATCACCATGGGAAGATAATGAGTTCCAAGCCATCACATATGGGAAACGGTAAGATGAACTAAAAGAGGGGTGGGTCCACCACCATCTATCCATCCATCCATCTTAATACAAAGTTCAAATTTCCAATAGAGACCATGTCCATTTCACTTTGCCATACTATGATCTCATTGCTGTTTTGGCCCATCTTTAAATTCTTATATGTATGTCTAGAGTACGAAACGTACATACGTACGTACGAACGTATGTATTAAATGCAGTGCATTAGTGACACATAATAAGGCCAGAATTCCAATGTTATTAAAAATTGTTACAAACTGAATTTAGAAAATGAACGATTACAATAAACCATTTCTCTCCCATAAAAAGACCAAAACCCAGGAGCCTAGGTGGACCCCAACCTATTGGAGTACTAAATATCAAGGTACCAATTAGCAAATGTGTGGTGCAAAAAGTCTGATAATGAGGGGGGCCCACCATAGCAAGGATACTTTGTCTGAGAACTTTGCCCTTCCTCTTTATTTCTATGGTCATGAGCATGTAGCTAGTCATCCACCTTTTAACTTCCTCCTTCTCTGACATAAGGCCTGTTTCATTGAGCAATATTTTCCAGAGGGAGAAGGGCTTTTAATTCTGTGTCTTCCCTCTTGTAAAAGGATTAAAACTGTTTAATAGAAAATGACCACCTTTCGGTATTTCTTTATAATTTACTGGGAAATTTCTCTGTCAAAAAATCCTTCTTACAGGAAGGATTTTTACCAGAAAAAAAAACATACGGGATCATGCCATAGAAAAAACACCAGGTTCTGCATCAGTGCATATGCAGTAGAGGCAACCTGGAAATTGGCTGGGTCCACTGATGCAACCACAGCGTGGGCTTACATTAGATCAACAACACACAGGTTGTGCGTGGAGCAGCAAAATGACTGCAAACACCATTACGCAGTGTTACTGTGTTCTAAGCGTAATGCTCGGCGCTGTAGTAACACGCATTTGCCAAACACGATGATTATTTTAATGCAAAATATTGTGATCAAAACTTAAGGAAGACACCCTAAGACCCATATACAGAACTCTGCACTATAATCTGGGTCCATTTTCCACATGCATTTGCGATATTGACCCGTGATGATCTTCTACCCAGCAAAGTTCCCCAAATTCTTCCGGCCAGTGAACACTATGTTACCGGGCAAATCTATCGCCTTTAAAATAAGTGAGCTCAAAGAAAAAATGCTACTAGACTATGCTAATGAATCATCTTGTTATGGAATTTAGGAACCACTGTAACTGCCACCAACCTCTTCAAGAACATCCCAGTGCGTAGACAGTACTACAGCAGCCCAAACGCCGCAAAGAAGAACTAAAGCGAAGAGATGATCTTCTCATGTCTTTTGGAGCTTCGAAACATTCTGTCAGGGTATCTTTAAGTCTAAATAAGAAACCCCTGTGGCAGAGAAACAAGATGTCCCCAGTGGCTCAGCGCTCTTTTAAATACTTGGGGCGAAGTGGATGACAGATGGGTACAAGGCCGAAAACGGACATGGCAACACAGGTAGGTTAGACCGATGAAAGAGTAATAAGTTGGCCAAATAAGCATTTTTACACTCGCGCTCGCTATAGCGCAAGTGTATATCATGATGGACGATCTCGATTTTCGTACGGACGACTCATCGGGGCTTTCATTTTTTGATCGTACGTCAAGAAATTTTGTAGTTTTGGGATGGATATGAGACAAGTTCGCCCATAGAGCAATTTCCCTTTCCGAAAAGCGGGGGGTTTTGGCCGCTCGGAGCGGTTTTCGGCTGTGGATCTGTAGATTGGATGGAAAGGAGGGAAATTGAGTTACGACTATGCGCCTCATTTTAGATTACGCCCTGCCGAGGTCTGGCAATTGGCAAAGAATTCTCACTTGTGTTTTCCCTCTCTGTTTTCTATTAGTCCTCCGATCCAGTCATGTTTCCTTTTTGTGGGTATGACTATCATATGAATGGTGTTTGTACGCTCCGTCTATTCAAGAGTATCACCGAAAATAGTGAATGTCTATAATCTTCCCTGCATAGTACACGTCCAGTAAGTGTTTCCCAGGTGTAATCTGTGTCACCGACTGCGAAAGGTACTGCAATATAATGGGCTCTGGCGAGCATAAAACATTTTCCCACGGTGCTAAGGTTACGATGCAGCTAATTGCAATATGCACCAATCTTAACTTTCCGCACCGCCGTAGTAACTCGTTCACGCTGCCCTTGGCCCCGTTCCACCAATGGAGAGTCGATAACAACATTACGTGACCTCATCTGTTTATAAAAAAATAGTTTCCCTGTCCCGGCCTGAGGCTAATCCTTGTCTTGTTACAGGGATTCCCTTTCAGCTGTCGTATGTACGTTTTGGGGCGATGGGTGAAACGTTCAAGTTTGTCAACCATTTTTAAGTCGGGACATACTATTATTGAAAACACACAGAATAGGACAATTTTGCTTAGGACGAAAACAATGATTCTGAGCACAAGGTTTGGTGGATGCACATGCAAATACCGTCTGTTAATGCACGGTGGGCGTCTCATTAGAACACAGTGCAACATTGCACGATTGCATATACCACACATTGCTACAGTGATCTGTCGCTATTCGTACTGGTAATGATATTTTGGCATTTTGCAAGAGTTATAGCTTAGTGAATCATACAACTACAACAGGGATGGCATCAATGATGCCCTGGTGCGATATGGGGGGCAGCTTCAACCAGTACGCTAAAGATTGGATTGATCATTGGGTTTGCAAATTAATAAATTCAAGTAATTTGATTCATGTAAACACACTCCTGCCCTTGTCCATGTTTATGCTGTGTCACTAATGAAACTTTTTTTTTATGTCGTCTGCAAGAAGGCACATACGGATTACTTTATGGTCGTATGTCCGGTGTCCGGTGTGTGTGTGTATACCCCCCGATTTATCTTGCTTCTTCACAGTGGTGGCGACTGTTGTTTGGTCCTTTTCATTTTTCCACTTAGATTCTTTTATATAGCCTATAGCTATAGGCCGCCCTGTTCGACTTGTATAAGGCTGCACAAAATATAATTTGTGTTTTTCCAGTTTGCCCAACCTCGACCACTTGGCGAACCCCCCGACGCAGTAAAATTGTTGTAATGTTTTGTTCATGATGACAACATAATAAACCCAAATTATTTTTCATTTTAATAGCACAATTTTTAAACATTATTTTGTTTTCAGAATGCGTTCCATCCTGTATCTTGTACAGTTAAAATACCAGTAAAAAAACAGTGTATTGGCTCATTCCACAGCTAGCTGGCCAAGTAATTGTGGCTGTCTAATTCTTTTGATTAATTGGACAGATGGCTGAGGGAGGCTAAGAATTTGGTGGGAAATAGTTTAGGGCTGTTTCATTTCTTGGAGGGGGAGGTTTTCATGGAGTTTTGGTCTGTCCTTTTTCCTAGTAGTTCCTGGTGCTGATTATGACCGGTGTCAGGTGGAAATCAATGTTGGTGTCGGCCTATAGTGCAGTACGTATAGTTGTTGGGTGGCAGGTATAAGTGTCTGGGGTTTGGTGTCAGGTTAAATGTCAGACATTTGGTGCCAGGTTTTGGGTGTCAGATTGTTGGGTGTCAGTGAAAGGGTGTAAGTTGCCGGTGGTGTTGAGGTGTGTGTCAGATCTGGGTGTCCATGTGACAAATTTTGGGGTGTTTTGGGATTTCGGGTGTCTATGCTGTGTAATGATGCTCCATGGTTGGTGTCAGTTGGGTGTCAAATGTTGGGTGTGTCAAGGGCTGTTCGGCTGTGAGATATTTGGGTGTCAGGTGCTGGTGTCGTTGTATGGCATCAGTTGTTGAGTGTCCAATGTTGGGTGTCACACAAGGTGTTGGATGTCAAAATGTTGGATTTATGTTGAGTGACAGGTTTCATGTGGGTCAGTGATGGGTGTCATGTTGGGTGTCCAGGTTATGGGTGTTATATGATGGGTGTCATGTTGTGGGTTGTCACTCTGAGGTGAGGTGTCATGTTGGGTTTCATGTGGGATGGTGTCATGTGGTGTCAAGAGACTGGTGTCATGTTGGGGAGGTCAGGTGGTCATTTGTTGGGTGTCAGGTGATTAGTGTCTTGTTGAGTGTTCAGGTGTCCTGTTGGGTGTTATAAGTTAAGATTCCATGTTGGCTGTAGGATTCTGGTGTCATGTTTAAGGTGTTAAGTGTCTGGAGCAGTGGTGTCTGGGCCAGGACGCATGTCTGGTGTGTCCTGTGTCGGTGTCTTCTGGTTCCTAGTTGTTGGCTTTTGTTTACATTCTTAAATTAAATGTGTGTTTTAGTAATAAAAGACACAAGATTATTCCTGAAAACAAATAAATGATAAAAATTTGATGGGGTTTTTTTTTTTCGCAATACTCCCAAGTCATCGGTCTCCGTACCTATGAGTTTTTTAAAAACTCGTAGCTCTACCAATTGGAGTATTGTGCTCAATCCATCCAATTTTATTTACATTTGATGCACGCGGCCGATAAGAAAACCATAAACAACCATCCTTTTCCATTTCTCAAGTGAGAGGTGCACGCAACCTCGGTGGTCCCTAGTTTTGATCATCAACAACTGATGGATTATTTGCTTACTGGATTGCGAAACGAAATGAAACAAAATGACCATTGGAATTACACGCTTTTATTCCGTCATGCATGCACAACGTGCATAACGGGATAAAGCGTGATCCTATGGGGGTTCTGTTTCGTTCCGTTTCGTAAAAACATACGCATAAATTGCCCTACAATTATTTAGGTCGCCCAGGGCAAATCTATTCTTCGGTGCGTGCAAGGATTCTTTTAATTACCCTGCTGATGAGTTTCCCTGTGGACATTTTTTCGCAAGTCACATTTCAAATCCTTGGTATGTAAGACACTAGGCCCTAATTAGGTCGGTGGTTTTTGTCCCGCATGAAACACAAGAGCGGTTCCCAGCCAGTGGGTTGATTGTTTGTGCAACCTGTGTTTGGTGGGTTGTGACCGGTGGTACTGGGGGTGTGCGAGCCGCGCCCGGTTGGGTGCCCTTTTAATAGGCGATCGGCTATTGGTAACTGATGCAATGGGCCTTTAAAAATAAAGAACGGTCCTTTAATTCTGTATGATGGGAATGGTCTGTTAAGTTTGATAGATGCTTTTCCGGGCCTATTGTATTTTTCGTACTGATCAGACTTTTTGATTTGTTGCGCGCCTTGTTTGTCACACGTTGCACATTCACCGCGATACGGGGCTTCCCTGGGCTTTACCCTGGTTTGGTTTTCACTGCGGTGAAGACCCCCTCATCATCCGCTTCCTCTGCCAGTTATACAGCACGACCGTCCACAGCTAATTGTATTTTCGTATTCTTTTTTAAATGATTTTTTTACATGGGTCACAAAGATCACATTGGTCACCCAAGTCACATGGTGTCACCCAAGTCACATGGGGTCACCAAGTCACAGGTGGTCCCAAGGTCACACGGGTTCATTGAGGTTCGCATAGGGTCACATGGGTCCACCAAGGTCACATAATGTCACAGTCACGTGTGCCAACCTGCCCCTCGCCGAGCACCCCACCCTTCCGACGCCACCACCCCGACCCTACCCAGATTCACACCACCCGACCCCCGACGTACCCACCTCTACACTTACACCCCACCTGCCCCTCCCAACACCCCACCCTTCCCTCCAATGTCTGGGGTTTGGTAGTTTTTTCATGTAGCAATGGAATATTGCATATCCTATGTACCATTTTAGCGATACAGAATTATGCCTATTTAATTAGCTCGATTTGCATACCTAAGCCGCATGTATCCGGAAACTTGCAAATGGCAGAAGATGCGCCCATAATAGTTTTTGGGCAGTGAAGGAATTTTGTAACGATGTACCGTTTTAAAATATAGTGATTATGCTGATTTTTTGCATATCAATTAGCTCAGTTGCATATGTAATTTGCTCGAAATATGCCCAACACCTAATCAGCTCAATAACTCTTTACCCGCTTCCTTCCACCAATTTAACATATTATACACCTTACGAATCCCAGATAACTTACCACAAGCCTTGAGGGGACGGGATGTCCATTTTGACCCGCCAAAATAACTCATTAATATTCATGAATATGCACATAATGCAGCCCAAAGCTACACATAATATTCTGGCCCCTCACTCTATCATCCTATCAGTTCGAAGTAAATCGGGATTAGCGTTTAGCCAGCAGAGCATTTCAAAAAGGTTACCGAATGTTGAAAATATCAATAAGCTAATTAAAATTCATGAAATGCCAAATAATGCAGCCAAAAACTACACGAATATTGCGGCACCTACTCCTATCATCCTATCAAGTTTAAAGTAAATCGAGGATAGCGTTTAGCCTGCATGATTACATTTAAAAAAAAAAAAGTTGACCGAGTCATGCGACGGACATACGGATGGACATATGCGGACACACAGATTTGGCTAGTATTTGTGCCTCCATGAACATTACTTCAGGCGACACAATCAATGCATATTCAAATAATGCAGCCACAAGCTACACATAATATTGCGGCACTTCACTCTATCATCCTATCAAGTTTGAAGTCAATCGGGGATAGCGTTTAGCTGCCTGCAGATCATTTTAAAAAAGATAACCGAGTCATACGGACTGACATACGGACGGACGGCCATATATATTTGGGACTAGT
>JAMKCH010017645.1:0-23475 GCA_023653785.1 Ophioderma brevispina | reverse complement strand
TCCCGGGCTGAATCCGTGCCACCAGTCTACTAAGTCTGGTACGAGCCTGTTCACATCCCGGGATGAAACACCAACTGGGGAACAGTTATAGCAATAGGGTGGCCACTGACATGCCATGAATAGCGCCTATACCTACACCCAACAGTTGGGAATTCCACAGACCCTGGGTCTGGTCGAATGGTTACTAAGGCTGGTACCCATGCAGAATAGGCCTATACCAGCATGTTCATGAGTTGCAATCTTTGCTTTCCATACGGCATGTACGGTAAGCTTAATAATATAGGCCTGGCGACTCATACACTACTGGGACTATACACTACACATGAAGCTACATGAGGCAGTGACCTCCAGTTCCAGAATCCATCGTCACTGACGCGTCGTGCTCTCTAATCCACATTGAAATGTTAATGTACAACAATTACTGCAACTATGTAAACTGCTAATATTGTCACCAAATTGGTTAATTTTCGAAATTTATTATATGTAAAATTGTTTGAAGGTCCAGTCCTCTAGCTATTTAGTTCTTTTACTGTCTAAAACTTTTCCTCTGGCCCTGGTATTCTTCCTTTTGTTTGGGCATCTGTGATTTCTTTTTGTTTAGTTACCTCTACTCTCTGCATCTGCTAACCTTTCGCCTTTGTGATTTGGATCATTGGTATTGTTCTTTTGTGTTGGGTGTGTTATGTGGGCACTGGCCTGTAGTGTGTAACTGGAGTCTGAAAGAGGAAGGATGTGCTCATGAGGTATGTGTGACAAATTTATGACTATATGGGGGATGTTTCACCACTTTTATTGTGAAGGGAGAGCATGTAGTGGACGGATGTTAAGTTATAGGTATGTGAGGTTATGTGGTAATTTTTTGTTAAAATTTATGTAATTTCCTGGACATTAGCCAGTTGCAATATTTGACCCCAAGCTCAAATTAACAATAGGTTTATTGAGGTAGCATTAAGTTAATTTAGGATTAAATATAGGTGTTGAATTTTGATAGAGGTTTGTTTGGATATTTTGCTTGCCTGAAATTTGCAAAGTGATTTTTGATTAATTTGGGCGAAAAGGTACTGCATATTGATGTTTGGTATACGGTAGTGACAAACATGAGTGTTGTCCAGCTGTGTGGGCATTTTAGCCAGTTGGGCTTAGTTTGTGGCAAAGAATTTAGTGTTTGTGCCACAACCCTGTGAAGTCGGACTGTGGGCGGAATATGAACTGCATTTTGGGGGGAGGGATGTGGTGGCAGAACTAGGAATTATCCTATGTTTGTCAAATAAATTTTAGGATTTCAATTGTTTGTAATACCCCACGCTTTTGGCATTATTTGTCACGCTATTCAGCCCGAGGGAAACCAAGTTTAGGACTGATAACAAAAGTACCACAATTTGGTTAGGGTTTAGTATGACAACAATGTCTCGTCAAGTACCCGACGTGCTTGCGGGTTTGGTGTACAAGCATTGCTTTAATACATGTGCCAGGCCTAAAAGAGCTGATTATAAAGTTCATGTGCAGGTTCATTGTATTTGCATCCTAAAAATTAATTGCTCTGACCATGTTTTTTCAGACAAAGGTCAGACTTTGGTTTGTAGTTACTTGCCTGTGACATGTGCATTCATTAGGGTGTAAATGTTGTTTTGGGAAATTTTGCCAGTGTGGAATGCATATTTTCGGGGTGGCAGGTTTTCATATTTTTCTTAATGGGATGGGATTTTTTGTTTATTTTTAAAGTAAAATTTTTTAAATTTCATTATATATGTGCATAATTGATTGTGCATTTTGATGCATGTTTTGGCAATTTGTAAAAATTTATCTGAGCTATTTAAATTCCTCTTTAAAAAGGGTCATTGCAAAGTGTAGGGCGAGCCTTTAAAATGTTAATACTGCAAGAGGGTGGATGTGCGATCAGCTTCTTGTAGTATAGGCGGTGGCAGCGCCTGGGAGTTGTGGCAGGACTCCCAACCTTTTCAGTTGAGGCGCTGTTAGTGTCTTTGCTATTATGGCTGGACGATTGGCATAGAATAGAATTTCTAGCTGTTGAGTTCTTAAGATGAGCACTGAGCTCCTCCGCGGGGTAAACCATTCGAGGCTGTGGCAGTTCGCATGTCACGGTTGTTTTTTTGTTAATGTTAGGAAAAGCGCCATTTTGATTTAAGTTATGGCGGCATACACGCCGACGGAGTTTAAATGGTGACGATATTTATACAATGCCTAGGGTTTTAAAATTTAAAGTGCGGTGTAAATTGACACGCTTGCTCTGTGGGATGTTGCATTCCATGCCGGGTGCTAGTTTTCAACAACAGTGTTTGATGCATGTGGACATTTTTGAAGTGGGTTTTAATTTTGGTTGCATCATTTGGATCGTAGCACGCAATTGTCTAATTGTATGTAAGTCGGTAGACAGATTTAGAAGAAGTTTCAATTGTAAGTGCGGAGCTTTGCAAAGAATGCCGCAATTTTCAAATGTAGACTACTGGACAGGAATGGTGGCACATTTGGAAAGTGGCATGCAATTGTCCATTTGGGTGTCAGTCGCAGATGAAGATCAATAACAAAGAAACAAAAAAAACAAACAAGACAGGTACGTCGCAGAAGTTAATTTCAATTGTCAGTGTGCAGCTTTGCAATAGTGTTCAATTTTGCCTTCAAAATGTAGGCCCTACCTGCAACAATGTGTGTGATATTAACGCGTTGTATTTTGTTTGTTCTGGCATCCTGAGTGGCTGGGCGGGCGTCTGTATATAAAGCCAAGCATCATGATTGCAATTGTTATAAATATGTTTGCCACTAATAAAAATATTGCGGCATATGGGGTGGCTGGGCCCTCATAAATACAAGACCACCCAATTTTGCCGTTTGCACAGTTCTAATTAAGATTTGTTATTGAATATTATCAGTGAAGGTCAGGTTTGCATGCACAATGCCGTTTGTGCAATTTGAAGGCGTTGTTGAAATTGGGCTGGCATGATGTGTACACCCGTTAAGTTTCATTTTAAAGGTAATAGGATTATAAATTTAGGGTTAAGTTTGCATAAACTAATGGAAAAGCAGGGTTCCTGAAAATCTTGAGTAGTATTGTTGTGTGCAAATGATCTAGAGTTCATTTCTTTCGAGAATTGAGTTAGCCAACATGAGTTTGATGTTTGTGGATTATTTCTGTGAAATGTTATTTGGCCAATGTTTTTAGGTGTTTAAATATTAAAAAATAAGTATTCCTGTGACTTGAAGTTGGTTTTATCGTCACCAGCAGTCGGCGGACCTGGCTGGTGGATCTAACAAATCTTCGGTCAGCAGGATTAATTTTAAAATGAGAAACTGTGGTGCATTAAAGTACAACTATTATTTTACAGGAAAATTTACAAGTAAGTGATGGTGAAATGGCAAATTGCTTCTCAATAATCAAAATAATGTGATAAACTAAAGGTGAAATTTGCATTGAACGAATCTGAAACGCCTTTTTGTGCCTTTTTGTAGATTTAAGTCATTTTTAGTTTCATTAAGCCTAAACCAGTTGACCATTTGTAATTTTTCACCCCTCGGTCTGTGACAATATAACTTAGGCTTATTTACGCACCTTTAAGACCTTTTTCAGGCTCTTGGTGAGACGGTTTAGTGCTTCAGACACGGGAAGGCAAGGACAGTGGCGGAAAGTTGGCGTCAAAAAAACTAGTGATCAATAGCAGAACAACCACTGGTCTGACGTAAGAATTTGTAGACCAAAAAACTAGTTGGTCAATTGGTCGAACGTCGGAAACTGTTTTGCGATTTAGTAATTAGTAAGATCACTTGAAACTGAGTAGTAGGCTCGTGTCTACTAGTCTTTTAATTGTACAGCGCCTTTACGAGTCACAAGCGCCCGGTCACAAATTCTAGTTTCAGTTCAAACAATCTAGTTCAGTGACGAACTAAACGAGTATATAATTGATCAATTAGTAAAGATCCTAACATAACGAGTTTGGTTCTCTGTGTCGGGTTGAGTTTACTAAGGTCAAAGGTCATTAGAGGTCAAACTTGTAAAGAGAGTGGAGGAAGGATTTTTAAGATAATGCAAAAGCAGTGACATAGTAGTTCGAGAAATGCCTTGTCTTGTGTGAGCTTCATTATTTGCATTGAGGTTATATTCCAATGAAAACGTCTGTATCTTGGGGAGATAACGCTTCCAATGGAAACCTATTCCCGTCAGTTTTGCTGCAGCTATCTGGGAGCAACCTTTTGTATTTGGTGTGGGTCCTACCTTTCCATGTGATGTTCTACTAACTTCACCAAGGACATACCTGAAGGGGAGCCCTCATTCTTGTGAGAGTTCCTCATAGTTGCAATATGTTTTAATTTTGCTTTTAATATAGAAGTACCACAACTTATGCTTGAAAGGTACAGCAGACCTATTCAAATACCAGGACGGCTTTCATAACATGTATGTAAGCTTGGTGCCTCGCTTGATCAAAATCATGAAATACTTTTGTAAATTTTGCTTCAAATTCTCTCTCTCCACACGCTGAATCCTGGAAATCAGGAAATGTGTTGTCACCATCAAGGAAGGACACATTATTGTTTGGTGGGGGAAACTGGGAGCAATAGGAGATGAGCCGTTGACTGTTGGTTCAATGTGTGGTGCACTTGGCCAAGGCATTTTTTAATTCTTCATCGACCCCAAGTGATCTTCAGGTACACGGCCATTTTCTTATTCACGTGGTAGCCTATACCGGCAGCTACACCGGTCTACCGCGGCAGCTACTGCACAGAACAACTGGGCTATGTTGCAAGGCAGTAGTGCAAGATGGGCTTGCCAAAGGTACACAAGTTATTAGGTAAGAGTGATGTGGCTAACTCTGCTTACCTACCCGAAGGCTACCCTGTAGTTGCCTAGTAGGTGGAGAGAAGGTGGATGTTGTGTAGACAGTGCTGGAGTAGACTGCATGGCTACCAAGTAGCTACTCCGCGATTACCACAACGCCATTTTGAGAGTGGATGAAAATTTCATGAAATGAGGGCGCTATACACTTGTCGCTGTTTAGCATTTTGAACGTTTGTTAGGAAAATAATTACGAAATGCAAATCGGGCATCTCAAAAACCCCCCATTATACCCCGTACAGTAATAAAAAAATGCAATATATGCCAAAAAATATCTAAAAAAACAAAATTGGTCAGCGAAATCACTGCACGCGCTGAGAGCAGTGTAACCACGTAGCTACGCCACGACGGGCAAGAGACAGCCGCTGTGTGTAAACTATCAGTCTATGCGGCAAAACTAAATGGAATCATGGCCAGGGAGTGTACGTCTAGTGAGTAGTTAATCCATGTCTACTCGGGTTGTAGCTGCGTGGTAACTACCAGGAAGAAAATTGGCCGTGTAGCTGTAATGGGGCATGTTATAATAGACATGAAGGAAATGATTGCAACGTTTCTGATGGCAGCGTATAATAATTAAATAGACAACAGTTGTGTGATCTTGATGAAATGTCATTTTATTAAAGCCGGTGTATTATGATTTCTCATCTCTCTCTTCTCCGTCTCTACCCGACCCTTCTCCCTCTTCGTTCCTCACCTCACTCCTTCCTGTCCCGATCTGCTGCCTCCTTTTTCCTTACTTATCTCTCCAAAGGTCTCTTCGTATACTCACCTACCGTTCCTTTCCCTCATCCAATTCCCCACATTTCTACCCCCTACTTTTATCTATTCATAAAAAATAGAATTAAAAGGTGCAGTTTTGACCATCTTTTACTAGGCAGGATACAATAGTTATGTCCTGTGGCAAATTTTGCCAACATTTTTATTGACTGCGTAAAAGGTTTGGTCATCTGCAAGAATTGCAGAAGTACATAGGTACTCGGGTCGTGTGTGTGTGTGTCTGTGGTCAAAATGTTAACCCTTAATATATGCATGTCGTATGAATTCCGTAAGGACTACGATAATTAACTGGTTGAAAGGAGGCGGTGTGGGGTGTGAATGTTGGTGACCTCATGTGAACGTGGTGACCTCAGTGACCTTGGCCCAATCACCAACCATGGACGGCAGGAGAAACACTTGCGTCCAGGGACCTTGAGATTTTTCTATGAAATGTAGTTTACACAGTTATTGGGCCTTGAAGAGTGCACTTTGAAATGCGAATTTGAATTGTAGGCCTAGGCAAGAAGCGGTCACATATTTTTTTTCAGGAGTGATGGCCCTTGTATGTAGCTACGTTATATCAGTGTACGAATTGTATCCACCATCAAAGATATAATTTACACAGGGTCAAACAGCTGTAAATATAAAGTTGCAATATTTATGAAGTAATTGGTTTCTAGATATATATTAAGAAGAGATTGGGTGACATAGGTATCTTACTATGTGTGCATATTATTTTCTACTATTTATATCCTTTAAAGATATGTTACACCAATCGACAATCCCTCTGCCCCACCCTCCCCCACTTTACTCATCAAAGAGATTTTTTTATAGGAGTTAAATTAATACTTTTTCATTTTTTTTTTTTTTTAATTATTTATTTGTTATTGTTGTTTTGATGTTATGAACAAAATGGTCCAAATGTGGCGACCACATCAATAACACACACTGTTTTGTAGGCCAATTTAGTGCACATTTTTGAACTACTAACCAAAGGGATGGGTGATTTAACTCCAAAAGGGCTTGGATATTTCCATGTGAGCGAGAAAAAACAAAAACAAACATATTATGAAAAAATCGGATTATGATTTGAATTCGGCCACTTTAAAAAAAAATGCTTACACTATGAGGGTTGATGTAAATGGCCATACTGTTTGCTTTAACCTATCAAAGCTATTGAGCATTTAACTCTCGACTCCACCATGTTTGGTGGTGGGGCACACTAAAAACTTCTTTCTTGCAAGCTATTTCATGTCACTATAAACAAATGTGACAGAAAATAAAGACTCAACGATTTTAACCAAGCAACTTTCATACGACTATTGACATCCACCTACCATGTATTACTAGCAGCTTGCTTGAAGGGTTTCCAATTATGTTGCGTGTTTATTCCCACACACACACATGTGCAAAGAAATGAATAACCTAATGGTAATCAACATTACTAATATATGACATTTAAACTCTTTCAAGACTGTTACATCCTCGGATGATGCAAACAGTCATTGTCAAAGTGTGATCGATGACATCATGCTCTCGAGCTTGTAATCAGACTTTCTCTTTTTCTTTGTTTTTTTTTTTTAGGCGGTGATTATTTAAAATGTACCATATCACACGCTTACTACCGGCTTCATAAATGTCATGGTGGCTGAACACCCATGATAACATAAAGAAAACAGATGCAAGCTGATCATGTAGAAAGAACTATATAAGATAAGAAAACGATGACAGAATTCAGACGTAAAAAGCTTTGATAAATTTGAGAACTAGATGGGCGGTAAACATCTGCGGATTGTTTAATACTTTTGGCTGTAAAATTTAGACTTCTAATTTAAGCTATCCTGTCCTAGTTTGCAGTCAACACTACGAAAGTATAAAATGATGTTGTAGTTTCTGTATTTTTAAGTATGAGTATAAAAGATTTTGATAAATGAAAGGATCTTGGCATTAGTGCTTGGACAAGCTGTTTCAGCTGCGATGAATTATGTCTGCATGGCGGGGTTTTTGTACGTCCTAAACTGTTTTTGTATCGCCTGAATTGGTTTGGTTGTTATCACTTATTCTGTAATTTGAGTATGTGTGGTATGTGTATGAGGAGTATGATTAGCGGTAATAGTTATGCTTGCGAGGACATTTTATGCCATGTGAAAGACCATACCAATGTTAAAATATGTTGGTAATGGGTCAATGGCTATATGACACCACATGTCGTAAAAAATATTTGAAGATTGTTATATGCTAATGAAGAGCAAGCATCCAAAAACACAAGTGCAGATAGCTAGGTTTGGTGGGGCAAACACAAGACAGGGGTTTTTGGTACTTGGTATGAATTTTTAAAACTGAAGCGGCTGATTTATCCTGAAGAAGTTGGAACCCATTGTGATGAAAGGCAAGAACTTTTAGGTCTGAAGGCAAAGAGTGTGAAACCTCCTCACATTAAGTCCCAGATCCTCGTTTCAAAAGTCCCATAGCTTTTGTACTATACTCAGATCAAAAATAAATAGGAAGTGTTATTGTTTGGTTGTTATTGGGGTATTCCCCTCTTTGATGTGTACACACATGTAATGCAGTTAGGCCAAGAAATAAATTTTTGATTGCCCTTCACCTCCAAAAAATTTGGGTCGATAGGTCGCTTGATGTTTGTTTTGTTTAAATTTTTTTACACTGCAGAATCAAAACAAAAAGACCTTAAAGTCTGGCAGAAATGTCATAGGAATAAAGTTCCCTTGAAAGTTCCCTTGACAGCAGTATACGACACAGCGTACACACCGCCATGTTGTTGTTTTGAAAATCTACCGACAGTTCATTAACGAAGTATTTCACGCGAAATGAAGTAAACCAAAATTCCATACCTTTCTCATATACTCTACTTGTAACATAAACAAGATTCTATTATTTATTTTTGTAAATCAAAATTGATTTTAACTTTTTCGTGTTATTTATGTATATTTTGTCTATTTTACCCGTTTTTTTTCACTGAGAGGTGCACGAAACCGTCCATTGAAACTGTTGGGCATTATGGAGCAATCAGGCGATCACAGTTGAGTGACTATGTTTACGAATTCCCGGCGTTTATATTTCCCATAAAAATCATATGCCATTTTGGTTAAAACTTCCGATTATAGTCACATATTATATCACCTTTAATCCGTCAGTAATGATTTTGATAAAGAATCCAAGATCAAAGTGATAAATCGTACTCAAAAGTGGATTACTTGCCAATACATTTGGATGTGCATCGCCATTTTTGTTGTTACTGCACGTGCGAACAACCATTTCGGCCCCCCATCCCCCTATTGCGCATGTGACAAAAGCCACCGCTTAATATTTCAGATTAATACGCCCGCGAGGTCAAAGTATTCTGTCAGTTTTTATGGAAAGTTACTGTTTTTTAAACCACCTGTATTACTAAGATGAGCTTAATGGACACAAATTGTATGCAAATCTACTCATCACTCATTTCTGGACTCTATTTCAAGATGCAAATGGGGAATTTCATCAAGCTGATGATGATTTTCTGGCAATTGTGTGTATCTCAAGGTGATTTTCTTTCTAAAAAATCCACTTTTACTGATCATTCCAAGATAGAATTTTTTTACATGCTGAGATTTTAAAAGTAAATTGGCAAAATAATTGTCGGGAGATAATTTGCATATTGATGTGATATCAATGAAGTTATCTGAAAATAGCAAACCGTATTTGGCGACTCGCCATTGAAATGAGGCGATATAGCTCCGATTAGGTGCTTGTACACGACTGGACTGTCAGACGTATTCAGACACAACTCTCTGATTCGGGCTGCAGGTGGGCAATAAGCTATGGACAGGAGAGGGGTAATATCAGGTTTTCATCGTATTAGAACAACATTTAAAAAAAGTATGTGATTTACGTTCTAAAAACTCTCAAATTGAGAATTGTCACTCTTAAAAAAAAAAAAAAACGAGCAGACCAGATTTTCGACTTTGGGTCGTCGGGAAGGGCATCAAACAATTTTTTTTTCTGGGCCTTATAAGCCTAGTTTTTTAGTTCCCTCACCCAAAGACCTTAATTTTTTTTACATTTCTTTACAGTATCCCCAAAGACATCCTGTTTTGGAGAAATGGCCAGACCTTATTGAAAAAATGTAGCCATTTTTTCCAATACAAGGAACCCCAATTTTGCAAAACTCTTATCAAATAGAACTCATGTTCTGGGGTAATTTTAAAGCAAAAACTACCCTTTAATAAGCTTACTGCATTTTTTTACAGAAGCCCATACTTGGAAATTTCCTGGGTTACATCCATTTGATGATCTTGTGTCAAAGGAAGTAGTTATTAAAATGCATCAGGCATACCATACACAAAAAATCTGCTGAGTTGGTTGTGCTTATGCATTGATGCTATGTCCGTTCTCACACTATAGTGAAATGCAATAAAATGGCAAAAGTAATAACATTGTGAATCCAACTGGCCGCTTTAACATTCCCCCCCCCCCCCCCCCCCCCCCCCCCCCCCCCCCCCCCCCCCCCCCCCCCCCCCCATAACATATTGCCAATTTGCTGATTGCCAGCAAACTTCCAGTGTTTCTAGTGAAAGCATAAGTTTACCCACCCGAGAAATGAAAACACTGAAGCAATGCGTATATGTTATGGTGAATGTGAAAGTGGCCAGTGGGATCACAAGGTTATGACTTTGCCATTTTAGTGCAGGTTAAACTATAGTGTGAGAACGGACAATACAGCAAGCATAAGCACACCACAAACTCAGCAGATGTGTTTGTGTATGGTATCTGATGCATATGTAATAAACTACCATTCCTTGACACAAGATAACAAATGGATGTATACCCCAGGAAAGTTTCAAGTAATGGCTCTGCAGCAGTAAACTATTTAAAGGGGATGTCTTTTGTTTAAAATTACCCCAGAAATGGTTCTATTTGATTAGTTTTGCAAAAATTGGGTCTTTTATTGGAAAAAATGCTTACATTGTTCCCAATAGAGGTCTGGGCCTTTCCCAAAACAGGAGTCTTTGGGGAATCTGTAAAGAAATGTAAAAAAAATAAGGGTCTTGGGTGGGAACATAAAAACTAGGCTTCATTAGGCCAAAGAAAAAAAAAATTGTTTGATTGCCTTTTCCCGACGACCCAAAAAAGTCGAAAAAATTATGGATCGGTTTTTTTTTTTTTTTACGAGTGAAAATTCTCAATTTTTGAGAGGTTTGATGAAAGATTAAATCACCCTTTTTTAAACTGTTGTTTTAATAACGATTTTGAAAAAACTCTATATATAAACCCTCTCCAGGTAATAGCATATGCCCACCTGAGCCCGAATTCATAGAGTTGTGTTGAATAAGTCTCTTGACAGTCCAGTCGAGGTGACAAGCACTCAATGGGAGATAGCGCTAATTTCATGGCGATGTCGCCAAATACGGGCGAGGTTTGATCTATTTTCAGATAAATTCAATGAGATCACATCAAAGGCAAATGAGCGTCACGACAATTTATTTTGCCAATTTACTTTAAAATCTCGGCAGGTAAACAAATCTACGGGGGATGTAAGTTAAAAGTTGGGATTTTAGAAAAGAAAAATCACACGTTGAGATACCACACCATGCCAGAAACTCATACATCAGCTTGAGGAAATTCCCCAATTGCCATCTTGAATATAGTCCGAATGAGAGTGATGAGAGATTGACATACAAGTGGTTGTCCAATTATAGCCTCATATTTAGGATACAAGGGTTTAAAACCAGTACTTTCCATAAAAACTGACAGAAGAATTTGACACTCGGGTTGCGTATTAATCTGAAATTTGAAGCGGTTGGCTTTGCACATGCGCAATAAGGCCGAATGGTTTTCGCACGTGCAGTAAGTAGTAAACAACAAAAAATGGCCGATGACATCCAAATAGTATGGAACGTAATCCAGCTTTGAGTACGATTATGCACTTGATCTGGTTCTTTACAAAATCATTACTGAAGGATTAAAAGGTGATATAATATGTACTATAATCGGAAAGTTTGAACCAAAATGGCATATTGATTTGATGGGAAATATCGCGAATTCGTGCATAGTCACTCAACTGGGTGATCGCCTGATGCTCAAAATAGCCACACAGTTTCAATGGAAGGTTCGTGCACAATCAGTGTGAAAAAAACAACCGTGGTAAATAAAAATATGACAAAATATACATAATACATCGAAATAAGTTAAAATCAAATTTGATTTTACCCCAAAAATAAATAAATAGGAATCTTGTTTATGGTACAAGTAGAGGACACTGAAGACAAGGTTATAGGAATTTGGGTTTACTTCATTTCGATGAAATACATCGTGAATGAAACTGGGCGGTTTAAGAGTTCAAAAAAACACATGGCGGTTGTGTGTACGCGGGGGTTGTGTACGCTTGTTCTTGTTGTTCGTATACTCTGTCAAGGGAACTCAAGGGAACCTTATTCTATGACATTTCGCAGACTTTTAAGGTATTGTTTTTTGATTCTGCAGTGTAAAAAAAATTTAAAAAAAACAAAAATCAAGCGAACTATCGACCCCCCCAAATTTTTTTGGAGGTGGATAAAGGGCAATCAACAATTTATTTTTCGGCCTAACTGCATTACATGTGTGTACACATCAAAAGAGGGGAATACCCAAATAACAACAACCAAACAAAATAACAATTGCCTTTTAGTTTTGATCTGATTATAGTACAGGAAAGCTAATGGGGACTTTTGAAACAGGAATTCTGGACTTAATGTGAGGAGGTTTCACACTCTTTGCCTTTCGACACTAAAGAGGTCTGAGCTTTATCACAAGTGGGTCCATTCGTCAGGATAAAGTCAGAGCCGCTTCAGTTTAAAAAATTCATACCAAAGTACCAAAAACCCCGCGTCTTGTGTTGTTGCCCCAAACAAACATAGCTATCTGCACTTGTGTTTTTGGATGCTTGCTCTTCATTAGCATATAAAAAGCTTCAAATAATTTTTTACGACATGTGGTGTCATATAGCCTTGACACGTACCAGTATTTTAACAGTGGTATGGTCTTTCACATGGCATAAAACTGGTCCTCGCAAGGCATACGTTTACCGACTAACCATACATCCCCTCTAACAACAATAAACACCCAGAATCAAATACAGAAATAGTGATAAACACCCAACACCATTCAGGCGAGACAAAAACTAGGTTAGTGACGTACAAAAACCCCGCCATGCAGACATAATTCAGCGCAGAGAGAAACAGCTGGTCCAAGCAATAAATTCCAAGATACTTTGCATTTATCAAACGTTGGTAGTACTCAATACTTAAAAAAATACAAGAACAATACAAATAATTGATACTTTCGAGGGGAGGTGACTGCGAAGTAGGACAGGATACGCTTAAAATTAGAAGTTCTAAATTTCAGCAAAAAGTATTAAACGAATCCGAAGATGTTTACCGCCCATCTAGCTCAAAAATTTATCAAAGCTTTTTACGTCTGAATTCTGTCATTCGGTTCTTATCTTATATAAGTTCTTTCTACATGCTCAGCTTGCATCTGTTTTCTTTATGTTATCATGTTTGCAGCACCATGACATATTATGGAAAGCCGGTAGTAAAGCGTGTGTGAATGGTACTATTTTTAATCACCGGCAGAAGAAGAAGAAAGTCTGATACAAGCTCGAGGAGCTGGGTCATCGATCCACTTGACAAATGATGTTTTCATAATCGAGGAAGTAAATTGAAATGAGTTAAAATGTTCATATATTTAGGTAAATGTTGATTACACATTAGAGGTATTAAATTTCTTGCACAGTGCGGGTGTGTGTGAACACGCAACATAAATTGGAAACCATTAAGCAAGTGCTAGGTAAGACATGGTAGGTGAGTCAAGTCGTATGAAAGTGCATGGTGTAAAATCGTTGTGAGTCTTATTTCTTACATGGTTATATGAAATGAATAGCTTGCAAGAAAGAAGTTTTTAGTGTGCCCCACCACCAAACAATGGGGGAGTAGAGAGTTAATGTTCAATAAGATTGATCGGTGAGTGAAAAGCAAACAGTATGGCCATGTGAACATCAACCCTCATAGTGTAAGATTTTTTTAAAGGTGGGTGATCAAATTCAGAATCCGATTTTTCATAATATGTTTTCTCCCTCAACATGGAAGAATATCCAGCACAAATTTTTGAGTGAAATCAGTCCATCCCATTTGGGTAGAAGCCAAAATGTGCACTAAATTGGCCATACCAAAAACAGTGTTGTGTTAATTGATGTGGTTTCGACCACATTGGACCACATTTGTTCATAACATCAAAAAGAAAAATTGCCTGGGCCTTAAATTTAACTAGGTTAAAATGAAAAAAAATATTGAATTAATTCCATACAAAAATCTCAATTTTGATGGAAGTACGTGGGGGAGGGGTTGGGGAAGAGGGGATTGTCGATTGGGTAACATATTTTAAAGGAGATAAATAGTAGTAAAAATAAATGCACACATAGTAAGATACCTATGTCACCCAATCGCTTCGTAATATATATATATGAAACAAATTACTTCATAAATATGCAACTTTATATTTACAGCTGTTTGACCTGTGAAATTAATCTGTGATTGGTGATACAATTATTTACAAATGATATAAATAGCTACATAACAAGGGCCATCACTCCTGAAAAAACATTGTGGACACGATTTTGCCATAGGACATACCAAAAACGTCACAATTCGCATGTCAAAAGTGCCACTCTTCATGCCAATAAACTGTGTAAACTACATTCATAGAAAAACTACATAAAGGTCACTGGACCGCAAGTGTAGTATGCCGTCTGGTTGGTGAATGGGGCCGGGTCACATGAGGTCACCAAGGTACATGAGGTCACCAAATAAACCAGTCACCCCACCCCAACCCTCTTATCACCAAGTTACATGATCGTAGCACTTACGGAGCTCATACGCCATGCAATATATTAAGGGTTAACATTTTGACCACGACACACACACAACGAACCAGAGTAGAAGCCCTATGTGACTTCTGCAAATTTCTTGCAATGACACAACATTGTTTACCAGCAATATAAAAAGTTGCAAAATTGACAGGGGACATAATAGTGTATATGCTAGTAAAATGAATGTCAAAAACTGACATTTAATTCTATTTGTTTGAGAATTAGAAATAATAATACACCAGGCTTTAATAAAATGGACATCTTCATCAAGATCACAGCACTGCTTGTCTAATAGAATTATTTTACGCTGCCATCAGGAAAATCGTTGCAATCATTTCACTTCATGTCAGATTATAACATTCCCCATAACAGCTACACGGCCAATTTCTTCATGTAGTTACCACACAGCACCACCGAGAGTAGGTAGACATGGATTACCTACCCACTAGACGAACACTCACAGGCCAGGATTCCATTTATTTTGCCGCATAGACGGATAGTGTACACACAGCGGCTGTCTCTTCCCGTCGTGGAGTAGCTACGTGGTACACCGGCTCTCAGCGCGGCAGTATTTCTCATGACCAATTTTGTGTTTGTAGATATTTTGAATTAGATTTGATTTTTATTATTACATGTACGGGTTTTTAAAATAGTAAAATGGGTACTATGGGGGGTTTTTGATGATGCTCGATTTGAATTTCGTAATGATTTTCCTAAAAAAGTTCAAAAATGCTAAAACAGCGAACAAGTGTATAGCGCCCTCATTTCATGAAATTTTCATTTCCACTCTCAAAATGGGCGGTGTTGTTGTGTAATCGACGGAGTAGCTACGTGGTAGCTGCATGTCTACTCCGCACTGTCTACACACCATCACATTCTCTCACCTACTAGGCAACTAGAGGGTAGCCATTCGGGTAGGTAAAGCAGAGTAGCACATCACTCTATACCTCATAACTGTGTACTTTGCAAGCACAATCTTGCAGCTACTGCCTTGCAACTAGACCCCAGGTGTTCTGTTGCATAGAGTTAGTGCCGCGGTAGATGGTAGACATAGTGTAGCTGCCGTAGAGGCTACCACGTGAGTAAGAAAATGGCGTGTACCTGAAGATCACTTGGGTCGATGAAGCAATTAAAAAAGTGCCGTGCCAACGTGACAACCCATTGACAACAGTAAGGACTCATCTCCTATGCTCCCAGTTCCACCACCAATCAATAATGGGTCATTCCTTGATGGTGACAACACCGTTCATGATTTCCAGGGATCAGCAGTGTGAGAGAGGGATTTTAAGCAAAATTTACAAAAGTATTTAATGATTTGGTCAAGCGAGCGGCACCAGCTTACATACAGTATGAAGTCGTCCTGGTATTTGAAGAGGTTCTCTTTACTTTAAAGCCTAAGTTGTGGTACTCTATATTAAAAAGAAAAATTAAAACATATTGCCACTATGAGGAACTATCACAAAGAAATGAGGGCTCCCCTTCAGGTTAGTCCTGGTGTAAGTAGGTAGAACCTCACATGGCGGAAAGGTAGGGACCCAACAAAGACAAAAGGGTTCTCCAGATGCTGCACGCAAGACTGACGGGAATATGGTTCCATTGGAAAGCAGTTATCTCCAAAACAGGATAGTTTCACTGGAAAAAATATAACCTCAATGCAAATAATAAGCTCCACACAAAGACAAGGCATTTTCTCGAAAATTACTAGTGTCCACCTGCTTTGCAATTATCTTCAAAAATGCTTCCTCCACTCTCTGTACAGTGACTTCTAATGGACCTTTGACCTTAGTAACCTTCAACCCTACCATGACACACAAAATCTATGTTAGGACCTTTACTAATTATCAATTAGTAGACTCGTTAGTTCAGTCAACTGAAATAGATTTTGTGAACTGAACTAGAATTTTTGTGACCGGGATTGTGGCTTGTGACTCGGCGAAGGCGCTGTACAATTAAAAGAGTAGTAGAAACGAGCCTACTACTCAGTTTCAAGGATCTTACTAATTTAAAATCGACAAAACTAGTTCTCGGAACGTTCCTACCCAATTGAACACACTAGTTTTGGTCTACGAATTCTTACGTCAGACCAGTGGTGTGGTCTGCTATTTGATTATACTAGTTTTTTTTGACGCCAAACATTTCCCGCCACTGTATTGCCCTGTTGCCCGTTGTCTGAAGCACGTCTCAACCGTCTCAAAAAGAGCTCTGAAAAAATGTTCTTAAAGGTGCGTAAATAAGACTAAGTTATTGTCACAGACCAGGGGTTTAAAGTGACACAGGCACTGGTTGAGATTAATGAAAATAAAAATGACTAAATATACAAAAGGCACCAAAAAGGCTGTTCAGATTCGTTCAATGCAAATTTCACTTTTAGTTTCACATTATTGCATGTTGGGAAGCAATTTGCCCATTGCACAATCACTTACTTTGCTAAATTCATGTCAATATATAGTTACTTTATTGCACTACAGTTCTCATTTTAAAATCATCCTGCTGACCGAGTTTGTTGTTAGACCACCAGCCTAGGTCCGCAGGACTGCTGGTGACGAAAAACCAACTTCAAGGCCCAACAGGAATAAATTATTTTTTAATATTTAAACACCTAAAAACATTGGCAAAAATAAAAAATTTACAAAATAATCCAAACCATCAAACCTCAATGTTGGCTAAACTCATTCTCGAAAAGAAATGCAACTCCTAGATCATTTGCACAGCAACAATTATGACATCAAGATTTCAGGACCCGGCCCATTAGTTTCATGACTAAAATGAACCTAAATTATATCCTTAATTACCTTAAATGACACTTAACGGCCGTATAAACATCATGCCCGCCCAATTGCACAACGCCTTTCAAAAATTGCACAAACGGCATTGTGCATGCAAACCTGACATTCACGATAAATATTCAATAACAAATCTTTAAATTAGAATCTGTCTGCAAAACTTGCAAATTATTGGGGTGGGGATTTATTGACATCGGAGGCCAGCCACCAATATGCCAATATTTTTTTAGTGCAAAAATATTTATAACAATTGCAATCATGAGGCGGGGCTTGATATACAGACCCGCCCAGCCACTCATGATGCCAGAAAAACAAATACGAAACGCGTTAAATATCAAAACACATTGTTGCCGGTTAGGCCTACATTTTGAAGGCAAAATTGACACTTTGCAAAAAGCTGCACACTGACAAGTGATGAAAATTCTGCTACGTTACTGTCTATGTGACTGACAGACATAAATGGACAATTGCTGCAACTTTCAAAGGATTGCAACACCACATTGCTGTCAGTACGGCCTACATTTTGAAGGCAAAAAGTGCGGCATTCTTTGCAAAGTACGCAATGACACAGTGAAACCTTCTTGATAAATCTGTCTAGCGAATGACAGAAAAAATATAGACAATTGCGTGCTACGATCCAAAATGATGCAACCACAAAATTAAATACCCAGCTGCAAAAAATGTCAACATGCATCAAGACAATGTGTGAAACTAGAACTGCAGGGAATTGCCACAAATCCAAAAAGAGCAAAGCTTTCAATTTAAAACCACTGTAAATTTCACCATAGGCATTTGTAATACATATCGTCACCTTTAACCTCCGGTCGGCGTGTATGAGTCCAATAACTTAAATCAAAATGGCGTCTTTTCCCAACATTAACAAAAAACATAAAACACAACGTGACATTCGACCTGCCAAAGGCCTCGGAAAGGTTTAACGCGAGGAGTCAGTGCTTCATCTTTTAAGAACTCAAGCAGCTAGAAATTCTATGCTAGGCCAATCGTACAGCCCAATATATCAAAGACACTAACGCCTCAACTGAAAAGGTTGGGAGTCTGCCACAACTCCCAGCGGCCGCCACGCTTATACTACAAGCGGACGCCTGAGCGCACAGCACTTCTTGCAGTATTAAACATTTTTTATTAAAGGCTCCCATCACTGTGCAATGACCTTTTTAAGAGGAATGTAAATAGCTCGGTAAATATTATACAAATTGCCAAAACAGTGCATCAAAATGCACATTGAAATTAATGTTAAAACTAACCCCTGAGCAAACATTTTACTTTAGACAATAAACAAAAATCCCATCCCATTATAAAAATCTGAAAACATGCACCCGAAAATATGCATTCCACTGCAACGTTCCAACAAAAACAACATTTACACCCTAATGAATATGCACAGTCCCAGGCAAGTAATACAAAACCAAAGTCTGACCTTTGTCTGAAAAAAACATGGTAAGGAGCAGAGTTTAATTTTACGGATGAAAAAAATACATGAAATTAAAAAAAAAAAAACCTTTTTATAATCAGCTCTTTAGGCCTGGAACATGTATTTAAGCAATGCTTGTACACCAAACCCGCAAGCACGTCGGGTACTTGACGAGACATTGTTGTCATACTAAACCCTAACCACATTGGACTGTTATCAGTCCCTAAACTGGGTTCCTCGGGCTGAATACGTGCAAATGCCAAAAGCGTGGGTTCTTCCAAAAAATTGAAATCCTAAAATTTATTGACAAACATGGGTATGCCTATTCAGTATTCTGGCCACACATCCCCCCAAAATACAGTTCATTACGCCCAAGCAGGCGACTTCACAGGTGTGGCACAAATAAATTCTTCCACAAACTAGCCAATGGCTAAAATGCCCACAAAAGCTGACAACACTCAGGTTTGTCACTACCCGTATTGACAAAATCAAATATCAGTACCATTTTCGCACACCAAAATTAATCAAAAATCACTTTGCAAAGTTCGGCAGCCAATATCAAAAAAAACCTATTCAACATTCAAACACCCTATATGTTAATCCTAAATTACTTAAATGCTACTAAATAAACCTAATTTAATTTGGAGCTTTGGTTTGTCAAAATTAATGCAACTGGCCAAAGTCCAGGAAAAATTACATAAATTTAACAAAAAATAGCCAACATAACTCACACACAAAAAAACTTCATCCTTCCACTACATGCATCTTTAGCCTTCACATAAAAGTGGTGAAAAAATCCCCCAATATAGTCAATAATAAAATTTGTCCACAAACATCAGAGCACATCCTTCTCTTTCAGGGGACTACAGTACACACACAGGCCAGTGCCCACATAACACACACAACACAAAAGGAAAACAAATACCAATAGATCCAATCACAATAGAGAGAAGTCAGCAGATGCAGAGAGTAGAGGGTAAGCTTAAACAAAGAAATCCACAGAGCCCAAAACCAAAAAGGAAAAGATGCCAGGGCCAGAGGAAAAGTTTTAGAGCAGTAAAGGAAGCTACAATAGCTAGAGTGACCTGGGCCTTCAAACAAGTTTTAAATATAATAAATTTCGAAAAAATCCAGTTGTGACAATATAGCAGTAGTTTAAATGGGTGCAGTTAATTGTTGTAACAAATTGAAATTGTTTCAATGTGATTTAGAGAGCATGACGCAGTCAGTGACGATGGATTCTGGAATGAGTCACATTGCCTGCAGTGTACGCTCAGTTGTTAGTGTATAGTCAAAGTAGTTTATGAGTCGCAGGCGGTGGTGAGTATTATTAAGCTTACCGTAAGGCGGTATGGAAAAGCAACAGATTGTAATCATGAACATGCTGGTATAGGCCTATTATGACATGGGTACCAGCCTTAGTAAACATTCCACAAAGACCCTAGGGTCTGTGATTCCACACCTGTTGGGTTTATGTAGTGTATAGGCCTATCATGGGCATGTCATGTGTACCCCTCTGCTATAACTGTATCCCAGTTGGTTTCTATCAGAGGATTGTGAAAGGCGTAGCCAGGACTAGTAGGGAACTGGTGGCACGGATCATCACGGGGATCATCATGCAAGTCAATGTGACTCAAGTTCAAGATCCATATTGGCCATGATATCTATAACCATATCACAATAAACATGTTGAATGTCACCACAATTGATAGCAACCAGGTTAAACGCCAATATAATTAAATTTACCCCCGTTCAGAGCATATGGTGGCTCAACACTAGTACAGCATCCCTACCAAATATCCCTACTAATGGCCTATATTCAGGGAAAGTAGTAGAAACTGCCCTCTTAACAAAAGTTAAAAATTTCAAAATCATTTTTACTAGTTTATAAACTAGTAGAGGCCCTCTATTACTAGTCGGACCCAATTGTTAGGGAACCTCCTAACGAATTTCCTAATTAACCATGAGCTAGTTAAGCAAACTTGTTCAGCTGCTACTACAGTAAGATACATTAGTACGGCTGAAGAATAATTTGTAGTAGTAAAAAATAGAAATAAGGGTACTAGTTTCAAATTAGTACGCAAGCGACGTTTTGGCTTTTTCAGTGTACCATGACATGTAGGTACCTATGAAGCCACCAAGACCCAAGTTTCGTTTAGCAACTGGAGCTAAGATGCACACATGCATAACACAACAGAAAAGGTTAACAAAAACTTATACACAAAATGGACAGGTTGAATCGTCTTCTTACAGGTGACACATTAAATGAAAATGTGCCCCTTATCTTCTGCTCTATTTTTTTTTATTTGAAGGAGCATGTTTTTCAAAGTGAACACACTTTATTGCCAAATTACTTACTATCCCCAGACTTATACCATAAACAAGGTCAGAATATCACAACTATATTAAATATCTTGATGATGCGAATTATGCACCTGTATAAAATCACACAAGAATATCTTCAACTTAAGAGATAATATATTCCATCTTCATCTTCTGGCCTTACAAACGGCGTGAATCAACCAGTTATCATTCGTGAACAAGATGGATTCCTTGCCCCTCATAATATAAGCTCTGTAGCCCACAAAGTACATCTCTGCTCGAGTGGTCAGTTCTGCCATGCTGTGTCATAGAAATTAAACATGATTACCAAAGATATGGAGCACCTTGCTGAAAGTGGCTGCGACGGACATACTGGCTCGGCATATCAGGCTGAAGGCCCACTACTTTATCTGGGGCGGTGTGAATAATAGAAGTAAAAGTAAGTGTGACGCTATTAATTCATTTTGTCTCAGTCTCTATTTTAACTTACCATTATTAAAGGGGCAGTTTGTGATCCACAACCTCCCCCCCCCCCGGACTTACCTCAAACAAGTTGAGATTTTATATCATCTGAACGGTTGGATGAGTATAGTAGTGTGCACAAAATCTTACATGCATATCGATCTACTCTAGAGAATTTGAAATTATGTTTTTCTGCATGTAAATGGACAGAAATTACCACAGTGGTCTATGGGACAGCCGTGTTTTGAACATTCGCTAATAAACATGCAAAAAGCACCATCAGAATTATCTACTGAAAATTTTGAATATAACCTTTTTGAGGATATCTAGGAAGTCATAACACAACAAATGAAGGTGCTAAAAAATGCAGAAAATTGAACCTGTAATCAGTAAAAACAATGAACGGCAACAAGAAAAACTTGATGCGCCTGATTGACCTGGATTCCTGTTTTACTACGTAATCATATATTGTTTCTTATGACTTGTGGACCTCTGGGTCAAGACTACCATTAGATCATAAAGGTACCCAGGGCTATCTACATGCTAAGGTTGGGGCCTGAGGCTTTGGAAATAGTGAGATGACTTTCACCTCTAAGGTTGAGGAGTAGTAGTAGTGTAGTAAATCCAATGCTTTTAAATCTGGTTTTGTCCCCATGAGGGGGGAGGGGGTGGCGGGATTTATCTCACACTTACTGCAAGCCCATCAGTGAATCGCGAGACTATCAATGAATCATGTTAAGGCCCAAGGGCTTTCCAGCTGCCAAGTTTGGGACATGAGGCTGTCATACTTAGGGATCTAGAGGCATTCAAGACCAAAACGTGAGTGAGAGAGTATGTATGATTCCAATTTCAGCATAGCCCTGTAGATCCAAAAGCAAAAGATTACTTTGACATCTAGTTTAGTTTTGCCAACTTTTCTTAGAACCTAAGTCAATTTTTTTTTAATTTAGTAGAAAGTCTTATTAACAAATGCTAAATCAACAAACAAAAATGATTATATGCCAATCACTCAATGGAAAATGGTGCTGAATATCATTTGTAAAACAAGGAAATATGTTGTGCGTAATTATGATGGCCCACAAGTATGTTTTTAATTGGGAACAATAAATATTTATTAATAGGTGAAATCAGAATGACAGAAAAGTCAATCATATTTTATTTAAAATATTCAAATGAGCTCATTAATATCCATAATCTGGCAGAAAAGTATCAGCACTAGACCCCATTATGCTCTATATATGACCCTACCAAATTAAAAATGAACTGGCTTTTGGGATGAGTTGGTAGATTAATCATAATTTATTAAAAAATGCAAATGAGCTCATTAATATTCATAACCTGTCAGATATGTAAACAGCACCAGACATTCCTTATCATGCTTTATCACCCTGAGTATGGACTATTCAGTTTAGAAAGTAGATTGGTTTAATGAATTATCTTCCATACACCTTCCCACCCACCCACCAGCCTGCTGCCCACCTGTGTAGACAGCCAGCATCCACTTAGGGCCCCACATCATTACAATAGCCCTCTACAACATTGTTGTGGGGCCAAAATGTACATTTTTAACTAGTCAACATTTGACACAATACACACTGACACACATGAATTAGTATGCTCATTACCCATCATGTAGTCTCTTCATTGACACCATTACTACCACTTGTAATCCAGCAACAACATTTTTGCCATAGCACATAGCAAATTAATCTTTCATTTCCTGTTTAGCCATTCTGCTCCCCATATTATTCTGGCACTTTAATATCATGGGAAGGGGTAATATATGTTTGTAATTCCAGAACTTACCCATTCTTGTGAAAGCTAATTTGTTGATATTGATAGTGTTACTAATGTCTTACTTATACACTGGCTTACTCATTGTTAAAAAAGTACTATTTGAAGGACTTTTTTCTCAATGTGAATCAAGATAAAATTTGAAAAGCCCTACTCTTTATTCCCCCAATATACAGATTTA
>JAMKCH010017644.1:0-23934 GCA_023653785.1 Ophioderma brevispina | reverse complement strand
ATATTAATGCTATGTCTTTTATCACCATAATGAAGGTTACTTGAGATGGAAATGGGCTGGATTCGGTGAAGGATATTATTACTAGTACTGGTATGGATGATGCCCTCTGTAACTCTTATCATATCAATAAAGAAGGGTTAGTATTCCAGGTATCAACCACCAAACGATTTTTGAGAAGTGGTATGAAAACGCATGCGCAGAAGCCTCCACTCTGATTATGATGTCAATCAACTACACCGCACTTGAAAGTTACCTTCTCGATAGCGTTGATTTTTACGGGGCAAGCCCACTGAACCTCTACACATGGACAGCGTGCTGCCGCACAGTTGAATGTCGCCGAGTGAAACCAGGAAGTTTTGGTTTTTTTTGACCTTACAATATGGGCGGAAACATGCCCTACACCTGCTGGTGCCATATTCCACACAAGATGTTTCTATTGTTGGACGGTGATAGAAAGGGGAAGTAACATTGTTTCCCGCCATATTGTATAGGTCAAAAACCAACTTCCTGATGTATTGCAATCGTCGACTCTGACCCGCTTCCATGGGTAGACGTCATTGGGCAAGCCAAAATTTATTTAAGCTCGTTCCAACCCACCACATGCCTCTCGAAAGGAAAGTTCGTGCATGGGAAATTAACATACAGGGGTATTTGCTCCCTTTGTCACGAGGTATGAGGACTCACGCGCACTTCCTATTTACATGTTGTTATGCATTGCGGAATAAGCCAAGAATTTCATCAATTAGAGCTTACCTTGAGAAAGCCAATGGGTTTGATCCCGTTTGGGGGTATTTTTAATAACGCGATCATGACACAATTACGTCTCACTTTAGGCAGTAACGCCTCCTGTCATACGCCGAATTCAAGGAAATTTGCGTTGATGAAATATTCGTTTCATTTTTTACAAATTCTGCAATCCTAAAAATCTTAAAACAGCCAGGAACTTAAGAACCCACTTAAATGACAAAGTTAAATGTTTTGTCGCTGTCCATGCGCACTTTGTGTGCTTATTTTCGTTTTCTATTATTGTTTTGATTTATATTGTGATTCACTTGCATTGCTTGGTCACTTTGGTGGCGTCAGTTTATTGTGATTTGTACCCCCCCGCCAGCCAGCACTTGGCGTTCAAAGGCTTTTCACTCTGGATGGGGATTCAGGCGGCGGGTCTTAGGGTTGTTGTAGTTGGGGACCTGTCGAAATTTTTGGAATAGGTTCCTATTTTCCTTGTATTCGACCATGTTGAGTTTGTGTTCAAGTCTAATAGGTTTAATGTTTATGGGAATGGTAGGGACTGATTTCAATTCTAACACGATTGGTCCCTCCCTAGCTGCCACATTCTGGGGACCGGCCTTAGGCTTTGGGATCCCTGGGATTTAGAGTGTACAATTTGGGGCACGGCATTGGTAACACCATGACGCACCAATGAGACCGAACCTTTTAATTATTTTGCTTTTTTACATTTGGTTGTTGTGAGTTTTTATCATTTTTTTTACTGGAATCTCATTGTTTGTACATTGTACTTTTGTTGTTAGGATGCACCACCACAATTGGGTGGGCCCAAACTACACCGATATGATAAGGGTTGTAGACCAAAAAATAAATAAATATATTGTACTGATTGGGTAAAACATAGGCCCCTATAACCTTTCAGAACGAATTGAGCGTCAACACTCCCCAAAAACTTTAATGAACTGACAGGAATAAACAAATCCTACTATAGTTCGAGAGGAAGCCCAGAAAGCTGAAAGAGTGTTTTTTAAAAGGGAGCCAATTGACGTTCGATTATAATCCCCGGTGTCATGTTCAGAGCATTCGATCGTTTTAAGTGTCCGTCTGACGCTAAGGTTTAAATCTGAGATTCTGACGGATCCTAAGTTCTATGATTTTACATTGACTCCCCGTTTTAAAAGGACAGGGAGCATCCCTAGGAATCACATAATATGTCAATAAAATATCTATGTATATGAAATTACTCTTTAGGTTCTCTTATTTGGTTAAAGGCCGTTATACGCAATTCATTTACCAAACCCCACACACCCAACGCACCCCTACACACACACCCACACACACACACAAACACACACTTGTGGTCGGCCCCAGTTCGCCACATACAAGCGAATACACAGAGGGGGGTACAAATGGCAGCATATATACTGAGGTCATTGACAAAGCGAGGACACTCTAATACTACTTCTACTCGCCCTACGATCAAAGAGAGGTCTAAAAACGTGTCAAACTTGTTTTGTCCTCGCTTTGAATGTGGGCTTCAACACTCACACATACCACACACACACATTAGAATTGTCAGGCCTTCATCATTGGTCAAATTATTAGGCATGGGGTCAAAGGTTAAATTTTTTAATTTAAATGATTATAAATGAAAAAGAATATTCGATTAGTCAATTTCAAATGACACATTTGATATACCGCTAAATAGATTGCACTACTGAAAATCGGCAACGCATACATCAAACCCAAGTCTAATAAGTTTTGTAATTCCCATAATGAAGCTGTGTGATCATTCATTAATTGAATGGAGAGAAAATGAAATCGAATGGGATTTTTAATGAAATTGAATCCAGAATATACGACATTCCGAAAGTATGCGCGAAATGGAATTTATATGTACAAAATATCATACGCATTTTCCGAAATCGTCCGGGAAAACCTAATTATAATCGATACACTCATAGGATGTTTATGACATGTCTATATAAGTCTACTATCTTTCTCTAATGGCGATTTATGTGCAGAATAGTTGAGATTAACACACTCTGTGACGTCACCCTATTGTTTTTTAGCTCCATTATTTTGCACGTAATGAGCGAACGTAACAATAACAACGCCTTCTAAGCTCAGAAAAGCGACTGCTTTCGCCGAGTTTTACAATGGCGTATAATTGGATACATTCGCTCCATCGCGTAATTCAGTGAAAAACAATACAAAGCAGTATTACAATATAGGCACAATTTAGAAATAGATTTGCGTTTGATAAAAATCACATGAAAATAACGATGTTGGGGGGTGGAGGGGGGGTGACCATTCCCAACGAGTTTAGTTAATTGTTGGTTCGTTCCTTTTTAGTTTTGTGTGTGTTGGTGTTTATTGTGTTTCTAGTGTAAGTTATGAATCGCACAAGACTGTACTTTTTTATTATTTTGTATGACTTGGAGTCTTTCAATACATTTTCTTTCAACTATATAAATTCTTTGTGTTTTTAAATTTTTTGAAATGTACTTGTTTGATCTTATATTTCATTCATTGTTTGATCTACTTTTATTCATTTTATTCCTTCAACATTTGTTTTATCGTGTACTTAGGCCTAAAATATTTGTTCAGTATTGTTTTTTTATAATTTGTCAAAATCTAACAAACTTGCTGGTTCTTTGTATCTTTTGTGCGTTTTCTTTATGTGTAGTTATTTGGGTTTCCCTGTTTATTTGACATCACTAAGCTTAAATCAAATCATAGTTTTTTCTACTGTGACGTTTGTGTAAGTAATATGCATGAATTTCAGTTTGTTTCATAGGAAATATCGACGGTGAAAATTTTAAAAAGAGGACATTTCTAGGAAGCAGCGCCCCATTTTTTCGAACCTGGGTTTTTGCATTATTTTACATGCCTGTCAACATATCATCCCACATGAAGTGAATAATTCAGCTGATACCCCGTCTTTATGTAATAAGATTATAATTTAGTATGCTTGATTTTCTGTCGTGCACGACAGAAAATCAAAGCATGCTTTCTATAGAGCCAATTAACGGTGCAACGAGAGAGTTTCACATAGGCGTTCCTTAAAAAATCGACAGTACTGATTTTTGCCCCCCTGAGTAAGGCTTTCCATCAAACTATCCCCATCTAAAGGAATTAATCGATAGAATTTTTACTTTGGTACAAAAAATTGTGAATTTCTAATTTCGTTATAGGTGCAAATAGAAAATTCAGCCTATGTTTTACATTGAAATATAATCAAATCAAAATCCCTTTTTTCTCTCTTTTAAGGCTTTTCTGTAGCGAAATGACAAGGAAGATATCTATTGATTATCTAATCTATACGGTTGGAAATTACTATTATGACGCAATATCTTGGGGTGCCTCAACTATCTCGTGCACCATTTAAAGTCGCTCTTAAGGCTATGCGCACACAGTTTTTTTCATGTTGCACATGAACCATTGTTGTTTAGATGCTGGTTTTAGGTTAAGTGTTCGTGAGTGTGATGTCCATAATAAAAAAAGGCCCCTGTAAAAATTTTAAAGGGGTATCGTAATGAAACTATTCCCCGCGACATTTTTAGTCGGCCACATTAAATAAATTGAAAAACTTCCTTACAACCAACGAATGTGGTGAAAATGCGATTTTAAAACCTGTATGCGAGCGTTAAAGCCGAAGATTTTTGCCTATGGAAAAACGGGACCACGCCCTTCCACACTATACCAGTTCCTGTTAATCCTTGGCATATCCCGGGAGAAAACTCACAATTACCGATGAAATCTGTCCCCATATAGAGTCCCTTACTCGATCAGTATATTCCCGAATGATAGATTTCTGCCATCGCATTTACTGGAAATATCTGGGTTATGGATACAGTAGGTACAGATCCTCATCCTCGGTATCCATAACTCCTCAGAATCTCACAGATGTTGATTCATATCCGCCATCATTTAACTTTCAATCATGAACAACGAGATCATGATCATAATACAATAAAATAATTACATCCCAAGTTTTGCAAGTGCATTTAGCTTGTAATTCAAGATACGTTCATATCCACTTGTTATTCCCGTTACAACATTACCCGGTATTCCATCATAGCAGTATCACTCTCGTATTATCAACAGATAATGAGTACCAAATAGACGAGACTCAAATATAAATGTACATCCTCTCTGTAGCAAACTGTGACACCACATCACGACGCACCTATCCCAATGAAATCTGCAGTACGAAATGCTGATGCGCGGACTTGAAAATGCGATCAATATTGAACCTAATCTTCATCATTATACAGAGCACAGAATAGAATTTGAATGTCCAGTATTGCGTTTTAAAGACTTTAATTCACACCATTCCTACCACACACTTTGAAGCATTATCCGGCTTTAATCGTAATTGATTATCTTGTGGATGAGCAACTAACTTCAAAAACACTCCATTCGTGCAAATATGGAGGCGAAAAGCAATAGGTGTGACGTCCCAGATGTGTGTTAAGTCGGACAATACACTCGTAACTCTCATTCGGGTGCTGAGGAATGTCTTCGGGGCTACGCCCCCTCAGCCAATTTCCAGCCACGAACGGAGAATAACTCGTTAATATCCTTTCAGAGCGTTGGCAATCCATTCACTCCACGCGAATTAGACACAAAATTAACAGCATGCGGAATCCAAGGGGATCTTTAACAAATATAGGCCGATTTACTTTTCCTTAGTCATTCCTGACATAGGGTTCTCACAGGGTTTGTAGGGTACTCCATGCGCGTCCAGGGTTCTGAACGTTGAGCCCTAACGGACCAATTTTCAGTGAAAATATACCCCTAAGGGACCAGATATCATACATTATAACACAAACGTTTTCAGTGAAAATATACCCCTAAGGGACCATTTGCGGTAAAGTATACCCCTAGCGGGACCTGCTTTATATAGTGAATAAAATATACCTTTAAAGAACCAATATATGAGAAAAATAACACTTGTACTACTGGTAGAAATTTACACAGTCAGGGTTTTTTAACATGTTGAAAGTTAATTTTCCCATGTTTTATCATGAACCAGTCACAATCTTACCTATAGCGGGACTATAGCCTGATTATTGTGAATTTGATACCCCTAGCGGTATCCCGCCTTTGCAGCTAGCCCCTCTTTTTTTGGAACGATCATTGGTACCCTACCAAACCCCAAGAACCCCCCTCCCCCCGTTAGTTTCCCCGGGGCAGTTCAAGACGGCAAGGTTCGGTAGGTGTCGACCAGATTTCCATAAAGTTCCTCTTGTCGCCGATGTCAACGAGGACCACAGACACCAAACGGAATCCTTTTTTTATGTCAAAACGTTCTTCTTCATTCAAACACGGTTTGGTTCCCCAGCAATTGCCAGTGCATTTGCAGTCTGGAAGTCGTATAGTGCTCTTGTATCTGTGACAGACTCTGAATATTATATTACTTTATGTATTATATTAATTAAATATGTTTTAAATTTAATCATAATAAATTATGAGTTGAGGAGAACTGGAAAAAAAAAATTGAAAAATTGCAGTTGTGTGCAATAAGCATGACTTACCTGATGGGACCTAGTTCTAAATGGCCTAGTGTGTGAAGGACGGGCCTGCGTAAAAAACCCCTGTCTAATATGTTTGCAGTCAAGGACAATATGATCACAGTGATCATATCATCGTCATTCTAAGAATTGGACGAGGTTTCTTTGGTAACCTATAGGAAGCAAGATTTCACACCTGGTTTGATGAACAATAGCCTTTGTGTCAGTTGCTTAGGTCAACACACTTCGAGCACAGGATGGGGACTTCCTCCGAACATGTTTCATTGAACGAGAATATTGTGAAATTTCGACTTGTTCTTCCGCTTGTTGTGTGTTGCAGTCAGGGGAATTTGCTGTGGACAAATTATTTGCAGGTATTTCTCTTTGCCAGGTGACAGAGATTTCATCGAGTGTAGACTTCTCAAACAGAAGGTGAGACCTTTCATAACATTTGAATATAAGTTTTTTATTTAATGAACAATTCTGGAAGTTGCTAGAATTGTCAAGCTGCTCAAAATGCGTGACTTTGGAAAAACAAGGTTAACACATTAAAATTCCAGCAGGACTTGCTTCGGTACCGTGGAATTTTCCCTTTAATGCCCTGAGTATCCTGTATGGCCCAATTGTTATACCATCAAGCTGCAGTTATACTTTCCATGTTTTCTCCAAGTCTACGAGTTGGCAAATTAACGGCCCGGTCTAGCGAAAAAGGACTGTTGCGATACCGAAACTAGTTGAACTGTACTAACAAGAATTGTGTCGCCAAATTTTGTGCTCTGATTCTACAAGATACTGGTGCGCACCCAACATTGAACTTTGAACTCTGTTTTTAAACCTGAGATGGTGTGGGTTTAATTTGATTTTAATAGGTAAGAAGTAAGAGATAATAATTTTGTGCTTTGTTGATTGTGTATATTGCTTGATTTAATTTATTATTAAAATAATATTACTTTGAATTACGGCTCTTTGGTCAATCAATCTTCTTCCAATCGTCATTGTGAAGTTTGTTTTATGAACCACGGAGGTTACTTTTTTACTTTGCTGACCTTGGGTACGTCTCTTAACAGTATCACAAACCGTAGGCGATATTGGTAACAATGTAATTACGACTGTTATACTGACCCATTGAATTGTCCTCGAAAGTACAGATGTTTCAGGAAAGTACTAAATCGTAACGCGTCGGGGTTATTTATATGTATGTGTAATTCAGTGCTGACCGGTTAGCAGTCCGAACGAAAACAGACTCTACAAATTGCTAAGTAAACTGAGCGGAAATTCCTTCGTTGTGTTTTTTGTTACTGTTGCATGCCTGGGCTGTGTTCCTATATGTGTATGCTGTGTGGCTGGATGGCATCTTACCTTTCCCATTGACCCATTGGTTTGGCAATTTGGCGGTAGAGCCAAATTTTGACTCTGTGGAATGCGTGAGTAACGTGTCATCTATGATAGTAGCTGATAGTGAAATGGACAATTATATTGGAGTCCGGGTCGGAGTGCAAGTGTTGAGTGTATCACCCCACGTATGATTCATATGGTTCACACATTGTTGAATAAAACCTTAGATAAATATGATGACCTTGTTGGGACTGCAGCTAGTTATGTTTGTAGTGTTGTCATTTTAGTGGGGGGGGGGGGGGGGTAAAAAAATTAAAAAAATTACCCCCCCCCCCGCCCCCCTCCCACAATGATCGTTCCAGGGGTTCTGAAGTGACCCTTAACGGGGACCAATTTCAGTGGGATGAAAAATATACCCCTAACGCGGACCAGTATTCAGTTAAAGTAAAAATATACCCGTTTTCGAATTAAAATATTACCCCTAACCGGGACCCATTTGCGGTAAAATTATACCCCTCGCGGGAACCTGTTTTCAATATACGTGAATAAAAAATATACCTTTTAAAGAACCAATAGATGAGAAAAATAACACTTGTACTACTGTAAGAAAATTTTGCACACTGCAGGCCTGGTTATTTTACTGACATGTTAAAGTTAATTTTCCCATTTTTTTCAATGAGCCAGTCACAATCTTACCTGAATTTGATTACCCTAGCAGGACTAGAACTTGATTATTGTGAATTTGATACCCCTAGCGGTAGTCCCGCATTTGCAGCTAGTCCCTCTTTTTTTGGAACGAGCATGGGTACCCGACCAAAATCCAAGACCCCCCGGTATTTTAGTATCGCTGAAGGCATATGAACGGGAGTTTCCGTAACCTGACCCTTCTGACACTTTCTTTCTGACACACTTTCACGGAAACCCTTCACGGAATAAAGCACAGGGTTATTCCATTAAGGTTTCCGAATTCATAAGTGTGTCAGAAAAAAGTGTGTTAGATGGGTCAGGTTACGGAAACTCCCGGTCGGTATAAACCTCTGACATGTAGTGTGCAAATGGACCTAGGCCCCGGGACCTATAGGTAATAACAATCAACATGGTTATGCATGAATCTCCCTACACTTTAAGAAAAAATACGGCTTTAGAACCCTTTTTTGTCCACTATAGGCCTATAGAACCTTCAAGAATGGAACCCTTAATTAAAAATGGTTCTTAAAAATCTGAGAACCCAAAAAAGTTCCTAACAGAACCATAAAAGGTGCTATACAGCAGTTAAAGAACTATTTTTGGGTCGTTGAAGAACCTTACAGGGTTCCATATAGAGGCCAAGTTTAGAACCTCTTTCCCGAGCCTCTTTCGTAGGCCTACCTTTTTTCTTAGAGCTCATTCTCAATTATAATGGGATTTTTGCTTATTCCGTATAGGCTTAAAGGTGCAACGAGAGATTAGTGGTTGTGTGTGTCCACCTTAGGTCCAATTGCACAAAAAGCAGGGGAACCAGAGGACAATCGCTTTAGTATCCATAGCTCAACACACAACCATGCAGTTCAAGAACTGGTGCGAATGAGGGGTGAGGCTCAGCTGTGAGGGTTTCAAATTTTAATGTTTTAATTAGGCCCTAGCCAGGGGGCGCACCCCCTCCCCCTCACCGAAAAAATGGCAATCTGCAAAAAAAAAGTCCACATCATGCTGAACTTGCCGTTTTTTGGCCTCCAACGCCGGCCCGAGGCATATTTTCAAGAAAAGTAATGGTTTTATACCATAAAATTAATGTTCAAATTGTCAAAATATCGCAGAGCTTCCGGGGCCTTCACCTCTTGGACCCCCATTAGGGGCTTTGCCCCTGGACCCCAGCAGGGGCACTATAAGGCGGGCCCCTGCACCCCACCGGTTCATTCTCGCGTTTCGCGCCCGAAAGGTCCACTTCTGGAAAATCCTAGCAATTATGGAACAGTTCATGGCGGGGTTTTAATAGAAATATTTCACTACAATATAGTGTTAATTTAGAGAAGCCCGTTTTGCTGGAGTTTAGTCAGATATTATAAGCCTGCCATACCCTTTGAATATGTAGTATATTTGTTGTGTATTATTTTGACCCAAAATGTATTGCGTGTGGGTTTAGACACCCAAAGCTACAACATATTTTCCTTTACTTTTTGCATAATTTGTTATAGTAATAGTTTTTTCAAAGAAATTTGCGCGGCCTGAGGGATGAATATGTAGTTTATTTTATATAAAAGCTTATAAAGTATTATTTTCCAACAAAACGCTTATCAGCCTACTGCATGTGGGTTTGGACGCCGAGTACGACGAAACTACAGCATTTTTATTTTTGCACCATTAATTATAGGAATAGTTATATTAAAGAATTTGAGCTGGCTTAGGGATGAATATGTAATATTTTGTTAAAGTACTTTAACCAAAACCCCTATTCACGGGGAGGGTTCCCTGAGGTTCGTTTGGTACCCATGCTCGTTCGAGGGGTTCTGAATGTGACCCCTAATCGTCACGGTGAAAATGTAACGTGACCAGTTTTTAGTGAATACTCTTTTCAGTGATAATATACCCCTAACGGGACCAATTTGCCGTAAAATTTAACCTGTTTTCAATATGTGAATAAGAAATATAGCTGTAAAAGAGCTCACATAATAAGAAAAATAACTTTGTAAGAACAATTACACACTCGTGAGTTATTTGCTGATATGTTCAAGTTCATTTTCCTATTTATATCAATAAACCATGCAGTCACAATCTTGATATCCTAGCGGGACTAAAACTTGATTATTGTGAATTTGATACCCAAGCGGTAGTCCCGCATTTGCAAAAGCCAGTCCCCGTCTTTTGGAAAGAGCATGGGTACCCGACCAAAATCCAAGAACCTCCCGGCCTCTAGTCCTATACATCCTGCGTGTTTGAATGAGCAAAAGGGACGTTTCCATACGGTACTTTATAATCATACTGAAGTCCACTGCTGGTTATTGCTTAAATCAGTGTACCAGCAACAATCAAGGTGGTATAACAAATAAACAAACTTGATAAATGCAAGACAAGGATTGTATTTCGAATAAAACACATTGGTGGTTATTCATTTTCTCAGTTTTTTGAAGATACGAATTTCTCTCAATTCGCACTTGATCGGTTGTAGAACACCTACCGAGAATGTTTCGAAGGTTTATTGGACAAACAACAAAGAAAAATACAAAAATATATACTACGTGAATAAAAAAAATGTGCAAGGATTAAAGATGAACTTGACCATAATGCTATCACTATATCATAGATTTGTTGTTGTTTTTATATAAAACACATCTAATATACTTTCATGTGTTGAGAAAATGAAAGAAATCGACTGAAAAATACGCTAGATATGGCAGGTTTTGTAAACACACCCCTTTTTTCTCCATTCCTATGGGATTTACACACATTGAACTTGTTTTTGTGAGAATGTACAATATCATGAATATCATGTCTTATTGTCTTTGTCAACTTAATATTGCATTTTCTTGATTATTTCATATACATACTAATCAATGAATCTATTTATAACAATGTGCCAACTGATATTACAAATCCAAACACCAATTCACCTGTTGCAGAGCAAGAAAACAAGATCTTCCCCTTGTTTAGGATATTGCTAAGAGTTTAGTCTCTTATTGGCATTGCTTGTATCTATACCTGGACTACAGTAGTAGTGTTGAAACCCCTTTTCATTTCCATCAGGATTAATTGGGTGAGATTTTGTGTGACCATTTACTCTGCCAGTTCCACAATAAATTACAGTTACATTGGTAATTGCGACTGAACGCTCACCTCATTACTTTCATAATGCTATACCCCGTATATCGTACATCATTAACGTAATATCTTGCTTAACTGTATAAATCCCATTGGAATGGAGGAAAAAGAGGTATGCTTACACGTGTGTCATATCTTGTTCATTTGTCAGTTGATTTCTTTCATTTTTTCAACATTTGGAAGTATATTAGATTTGCTTTATTAAAAAACAACAAATCTATGATTCAGTGGCTTTATCAAGGTCAAGGTCATCTTTAATCCTTGCACAATTTTTTTTGATTCACGTAGTATATTGAACTTGCCTGCTAAAGCATGCTTCTCTTTGGGGACGATTACGATTAGCTATCTATGTATAATAGATAAAGGATGAGAAGCACACCGTTATGAAAAATAGTGTTTTGATAAGGTCTGGTAAGCCTGTTAGACTCTGACTAAAAGGCTCGCCGCTAGGTCGGAGTCTAACAAGCCAGACCTTATTATTTTTCACAACGTGTGTGTTTTGAATTCTTTATCTTACATATACGTCGAGACAAGAACTAAAATCGATTTTATACAAATATTCAGTAAAATTGAGAATATATTTGGGGTTTTTTAATATCCTGAAGCAGCGTTACGTTTTTTCTTAATTAAAAACACATTGTGCTGTTATGTTCACTTGTGCAGGAGTCTAACACCAAGAGAGAGATAATCTTATCGTCGGGGAAAGCCTGATCTGATTTAGAAATAATCCTATCTGTTGAGAAGATATCCTATTTATGCTATTGACGGGTTAATCCGTGTCTAATGGTTATTAAGTAGGCAGGTTTGGATATTTAAGTAGGTACAGTTCAAATAACCCTTTCACACGTATATCTGGCCCCGGATTCTGACACCACGAATTTAAGATCTTGATACAGAGTTATCCGCGGTACACTACTGAATGTTGGTCAACGCAGGTTAGTGCTCAAAAAGTTTTAGCTGAGAAGATAACCTATCTGAGGAAATTCTTAAATAGGCCATGTCTTACGGTTATCACTATAGCACTCTATATATACTCGTATATAAAGAAAACAAACTTAAAAATCTCCTTTTGTATACACTGTTAAAAATTTCCGTAAATTAAGAAAACAGATTTTCCGTAAATTTACGGAAAAATCTGTTTTAGAAAACAATAAAAATAAAAAACAAAAAACATAAAAAAAATAGCTAAAAATGTTAATTTACGGAAATATTTCACAAATTTCTGGCAGCAATATTTCCGGACTTTTTTTTTTGGTTCCGTAATTTTAAATTACGGAAAAATTCTGTTAAAATACATATTTTAAAAAAAAAAAAAAAAAAAAGGAAAGCCTGATCTGATTTAGAAATAATCCTATCTGTTGAGAAGATATCCTATTTATGCTATTGACGGGTTAATCCGTGTCTAATGGTTATTAAGTAGGCAGGTTTGGATATTTAAGTAGGTACAGTTCAAATAACCCTTTCACACGTATATCTGGCCCCGGATTCTGACACCACGAATTTAAGATCTTGATACAGAGTTATCCGCGGTACACTACTGAATGTTGGTCAACGCAGGTTAGTGCTCAAAAAGTTTTAGCTGAGAAGATAACCTATCTGAGGAAATTCTTAAATAGGCCATGTCTTACGGTTATCACTATAGCACTCTATATATACTCGTATATAAAGAAAACAAACTTAAAAATCTCCTTTTGTATACACTTCTCCCTCAATTTTATTTTTAAATCATGTATTCAGTGATCTGGAGTTACGGGTAGTAATTGTTCAAATGTCACAATTTAAAGTAAAAGCAAAATGTTTCATCGTTGTTTCATTTCAATAATAACAGAGCAACATGTTCGATTGTCCCTTTAAAATAGTGAAGAAATTTGCATGTCTTGCAATCACTACTTTGGCTGAATCGTAATCGACAGATAAGCTAACAAACAGATGATAATCCGATGTTAACAATAAGCTTATATTGAGTTATCAGTTCTTTCACCATTGCTTATTTCTTTCATTTGTACCACCTGACGCTGAGGTGTTTTTTATATATAATTTTCCTTTGTTCAATCTTCATATTGTTTTGACCGTTATTTTTCTCCGAAAGTGTCCAGCGACCACTTTCGGAAAAAATAATGTCTGATGAATATTACTAGGTTTAAATAAGGACCTGACCGCTTTCGTAATTATAGTGGATACTTGGACAAAAGAAGCACAATGGATAATGATGAAAAGAAAACGCGCTAGACGTATATAGATAGCTATCGTAATCGTCCCCAAAGAGAAGCATGCTTTGATTTTTCTGTCGTGTACGACATAAAATTCTAAATCATCATCTTACTGATCTTATTACCTAACGACAGTGTATTTGACATATTCACATCAGGTGTGAGCTAATACATTGATAAGCATTCCAAAATATGCAAAAAATAGGGTTCGAAAAAAAGGGAGACAGTGCTTCTTTCTAGAAATGTCCTCGTGTCTCTTTTTAAATTATAATACATCAGTTATTATACCCAGTAGTACCCTAGTCTAAACAGTATTTTAAATAAGAGTTTCTGAAAATTCCCATTCCTGTTTAACACATTACAGGTTTATTGATTTCTTGTTGGCAAGAGGCAATACTCCAGGTTTCTCAGTTTAATTCTTTCGTCGATGTTTTTGATGGAAAGCTTTTCATCAGGGCTCTCAATTTAATATTAAGGGATACTGATATGTGGAAACTCTCGTTGCACCGTTATCGGGTTAAGTGAACTTTTGAAGATCAGCGCCCTCGTGCTGTTTCTCTTTCAGCCTGGCTTGGGCTATATAGTAAAATTAATTCCATACTTTTGCCATTCAGGAAGTTACTGCTCGGCTTAAAACATGTACTACACGTGTATTGGAAACAATCCAAAATCATAATCAGCGTATACTTGATCGCGCCGAACTTTTCATTTAGGGCCTATCTACACATGCGTTGAAGTGTAGACGTCTATAAAAACGCAACACTTGATGCCATCCGCTCTAAGTTTTGAACAAAACCATGTGACTACTTCCTCTTTGTTGTAAAGTAAGATAATAGGAGTGTCATTGGAGGTGAGCTATATCACACATCAGTGATTAGTATATGGACAAGCATTATGTATATGAAAAAAAATACACGGTTTGTTTGAAAAATGAGGGCGCCCTCCTCGGGAATTCTCTGAGCCCGCCTTCAAATGTGAAAAATTTCAGTTGATAAAGACATGCACATAGGTCTATAATGCCAAACTTTTTTTTAGTGAATAAGAGTTCAAAGTTGCCGGGCATGCACTCCAGTATAAATAGCTATAGTAATTATCCCCGCAGGGTAAATTGCACTTCTTTTTCTTTCGTCGTGTTCATTTTATTTCCTGTTAACGCACTACTTGCTGAACGCGATTAAATCTCAACAGACTATTTTCTCAAAAGAGATTCACTAGAAGGCTGATCCCCGTGCCCCTAACGTAACTTTAAGAAAATATCGAAAGGTGTCTCTGCTTATAGATGATGTGACATTTGTTTATGTTTAAGGCGCCCCCTGTTGGTGCAAGTGAGAAACTGGCAGGCAAAAGCACCTATACTTTGCATGGGGAAATTCCGTTTTTTGCTGTAACTTTTGTTTCGAATTAAATAATACCAATTTCCTTATCAAGCATAATAAGCTAATGCCGCCAGCTGCATTTTATGACCAATTTAGATCAGGAAAGGCTCTGCAAGTAATTTATAACCAGATTTTATGTGGTCTGTCATAGAAACTACTGTAATATTTTGCCTGCCAGAAAACAACAGAGGGCGTCCTGAATGTCAACAAGTGATATCATAGGTCACATCATCTATAGATCTGACAAGTTGGTGCGAGTGAAAAGATGTCGAGTCTGGTAGCTCAGTGAAAATAGGTGCTTTCAGATACAGGAGCATACATTTTTTTGTTTGTAAAGTAGACCCATATAAAGTATAATTATATTTCTAGAAAGTAGAGATGTCAAAGATTGTATAAATGTAGCTCATTATATATGCAAATTAGACCAAATATTGAAAAATGTAACCTCTTGGTCCAGACACTAGTTTAAATATACTGACCCAAATAGAACATGTTGAATAAGAAGGTATAGGGTCTTTCCAATAATTGTATAAGATTTTTTCAAAATTTTGTCATTAACATGACAAAAAAAAAAAAAAAAAGAAAAAAACGAGTATGTGAATAATTTTTCTTTTGGGCCATGTATTGAAAAGAAAAAAAAAAGATTATTTGGCACCTACAAACATCGTGTTAAATTTTAAAGCTATTCTAATGATTACTTTCTCAGTTTTAGCATTTTTGTCCCAAAATTGTTTTTTTTTAGAAAATGGCCATTTTTGGTAAAATATCTAAAATGATTTAATATGGTAATTATTTGAACCAATTTTATCAAATTTTTAGTAATTTCTTATTTGAGAAACATCATCAATTAAAAAAAATGATTGTATCCTAGAAATTTCAATAATTGCAGGCTGAAATTATTATTTTTTTAAATGTGTTAAATATCGCCCCATGAAAAAATTAATAATGAAATACATTAGAATTAGCGCGTTTAGCAATGACTGTTTCACTTTGATCAGCTGTAAAATCTGAACCGAAGGTCGCATTGTAACCAAACAAAAAGTAAATTAAAGCCTAATATATGCAGAATTTTAATATTGATAAATCACATTTATGAAGACATAATATTTCTATTCACCAGACTCGGCCCCTTAAGCAAGATTGTGCGTATCATGGCAGTTGTGTGCGCTAAAAAATCTATCCTATGATACGAAAAAACAAATGTTTAAAAAATCCTAAACCGAAAGGTGTTATAGCCTATAAACAAATCCTACATTGATGGGTTAGAGTGTAAATGTCTATCGTAATCGATATAAAGTTTCGTTTTGCAAGTCACGCGTTTTGTGTTTAGACTTTAGATAGATATTGGTCAATTATCGTCAAATTTTACATCTGCGAAGTTTGTAATGGTTTAAATTGTAACTTAAAACCCCATACCGAATGCATTTATGCCCCCCAAAAAAAGGAAAGTCTGGTTTGAGCAGTTGAAACTGGAACAAATTTTAGCTTTTTTTGTAACCTAAAATCACTATAGGCATGGTGCCTTAGAGCTCCTTAGTATCGTGATTGTTTAGTATATTTTTAAACTATACGTTATCTTTATAAACAAAAGAACAAAACTATTATCATGAAACAAACATCGAGGGCAACTTTTTTCGTGTTCAATCTTTCAGTGAGTAGAAACACTTTGACGCAGGGAACTCTTTCTATTTATCTCATAGTAGTAGTATAATATTTATTAAAGTCACATCCTTTATACAAAGACTAGCCAATTCTGGCTTATGCATGATGAGTGACATACAAAGATACTTATATACACAAGTAATAAAAATAGCACACAATGTGCAAAATAGTCTAGCATAAAAAAACACACTTTACAAAATTTGCTGATTGACCCATATGTGTCCCGTTATCACACCTCATGCAGAGGTGCAAATAATTGGCCGACAACGCGCTAAAGCAGAGGGTGAAAGCGTGAACACACATATGGAACAGCCAGAAACATTAAACATAAAAATTGATGGAAACAATTGATTTACGTAAACTTAAGAGTATTATATGCAAACTTTGCAGTTTTATAACAAAGGCTGCCGTCAGACATAATAGATGAGAATTTATCATCGTCAGTAAAATCAGTGAAGGATGGGTTGATTTGAGCAATATCATTAAAAAGTGAGATCTGATGTTATCATAAGCAGAGCATAATTTATACCATAAAACAGTGAAACTCATCTTCTACACAGTTCATATCACATAAATTGCACGTTCTATTACTCACTGGAGTATTGTTGTAACGTCCAGTTTCATTTAACGCACGCCTATTACATTTCAATTTTCTTCATAAAGGTACATGCATATACGTTTCGGTGATCTGACAAAATAAGGGGTCCCAAAGATAAGTTCCCCCCTAAAATTCGAGGACATTTTGTTGCATAACTTCACTTAGAACTGGATGTTTAGAAAATTTCAAAAAAGTTTTGAAGAGAGGAAACATTTGGCTCTCCCACAAACGTCGTTGACTTTAAAAAAACACTTTTGGCATCAACACACACTCCCTTTTTCCAAAAATGATGTTGTCAGAAAAAGTGGCACTTTACCGTATTCAAAGGTCTAAAGTCAAGAAAATATCAATTTACAACAACGACTTGATTTCCTTTCTTTATATTCATTGCGGTCTGAAGTAAATAAGCTTAAAACATGAACGCATAGGAAAACAAATGAACAAACAAGACAAATATGCAAACAAACAAACAATGAGATGAGATTTGTGTAAGCAACACCACTCGAAATGTAAAGCAGATCGACACATAAAGGAGAACTGGCTCAACACGGTGGAATTATCCAGCGAGCATGGAACCACATTCATCAACAGAACATCAGCAAATTGGTAAAGGGCCATTCTTCGGTCACGTTTGTGACCTAAAAATGGTAAATTCTGATTTTCAACCCAACGCTGTTTTGCCAATATAACCAATCTGTTATTACTTTTGGTATAATGAGTAACCTTTAGTCCAAACCTATCCAATTTTTTTTTTTTACTTTCGCCAGATTGGTTATTTTTGTCATTAGGGGCAAATAAAGTTCGGGGTTTTTAGAATTCAAACTTCAAATGTAAAATTCTGTGATTATTTAAGTACTCACATTCTTATATTTATTTCAGAAAGACATTGGTACTTTGTCATTACAACAATGTTGGTAGTTAAAAGTAACAAGCAAACTTTACTTGGTAATTAACAAATTTATATCACTAAGTACGGTCACATCTCCATTGACTTATACCACAAAATTGGGGAACATTGTGAATATCACCAAAATGAAAGTTTTACTAAAATCTTGTGTATTTCCATTATTCTCAACTATTTCTAAACACTTCATCACAAACACCATCAGTAATAACTTGCAAATGAGCAATGTTGAAATAGCACTGCAAGTCTGCTAAATTTGGGCAACTTCCCCCAAACTTTTCAAAAAAGGACAATGGAAATCAAGTTTAAGCCAGTCTTATTTTTCAAAAAAATTTTTGTTCTGTTTAAACATGATAATATCATATTTTTAACTGATAAAAAAGTTAAGAACTGCCACCATTTTCATAGGACAGAAATTTATGTCCTTCCAAAACTAAACATGGTGAGCGGGCTGGTCACGGCGTGTGGACATATATTAAGGACACTATAAGTGATTTATCCGAAAAGATTAATTTGGCGGAATGGTTTCAACCCAACCCACAAACTGAAAAGGAAAGTCTGTAGAATTCTCTAATAAGTTAAATTTTTCCAACTGAAGAATAACAGAAAAAGGAAGAAAACGCAGTGTTCAAAGATACGACTCTCCATTCAATATACGTTTGTATTAATGTCCGTTCGGACAATTAGACTAAAATAAAAGATTTTGTCTTTATTAGGCTTTTTGCGTTTTGCCGTATCACTTGCAGGGTGATATTAGAATACAATACTAGTTCCAGAAATGCAAAAATCTATTTTTGAGATGATTTTTTTGTTTATCGGATTTATCAAATCACTGATAGTATCTTTAACACATCAATAATTTTGAAAGAAGAAAGATCTAAACCATTTTTTTTATATATTGGAAGGTACATGATATAAACTGGCTTTTGACATGATATGAACATTACTGAGACAATTGATGTTTTCTAGTGTAATAAAAAACTTCTGTCCTTTTTGGGTCACGTGTGTGACATACCAAATCAATTAACAAATTCGTTGTTAATTACTTGTTAATTCCTATAAATTTGTAATTTTTTCAACATATTTTTGAAATTGAGTCCACGCAATTCTTTAGGCAGTATTTCAAACAAAAATTAATAGCTATTCATATAAAACTAAGAAGCAAAATGGTGTAATATCTCACTTTTTATCCCAAAATATTCCACGTTCATTTATTGAAATGATGGTGTGTGACTTTAACATATTGTTTTTAAAATTCATGCAGAAACTTGGAAGGATCATTGAGGGGGTGGGGGGGGGGTTAACATGATATGTAAAAATTTGCAATAGCTTAACTTCATTTTTCATCAAAAGGTTTTACTTTTTGAGAATGGCCCTAAACAGCATGTGTTAAGGCTTCTTTTTTATTTGAAACAGGCATTTCAAACATTACCTCTTCTTTCATAACAAAGAGAATAGCAAAGAAAAATGAGTATTTAAAGCTTACCTCATTCTTGTTTTACTGCATATTGTCTTGTTTGTTTATTTGTTTGACGCCCATGCGTCATGTCTTAAGGGGTGGTCTATGTTTTCAAATTGAAGAAAACGAGTCTCCTAGCATAATTGAGATTATAGCATGAATAGGACAGTGTACTTCTAGCTTTCATTTGCTTTTTTGTTTGAGGTAAATGGACATTCCGTTCAAATTTATGGCTCGATTTAGCAAGCAAGTCTCACACCTTCGATGCATTTTTGTATGCATTTTATGTAACAAGTGCTCACCCTGTGATTTTAGCAAATATATCCTTTAATATTATGACCACATATTACAAGCTTTTTCAAAATTAATTCATTAAAACATTAATTAATTCATTCTGCATCAACCAACTCGAAATTTTCAGCTCGACAGCATTCTTTGTATTTCTTTATTATCATCACCCAGTTTTATTTAAGACGATTATTTAAAACAATAATTTAACCCATTAGATCACTCCCTATTTGCACCAAAGTGCACTCAACATTAATATTTATTTTTTTAAAATAATGAACAATTATTTCAGTTTGGGCAATTAATATTTTTTTTGCAATTTTTATTATTTTCGATTACGTTTTTGCTCAATATCTCAAATGGTGAAAATCGGGATTTTATGAAACGGGAACGAACGTACTCAAAACGAAAGGTCTTTACACCATGAAATTGTGGCACAGATATTAGCATCTAAGGGCTGTGAAACCATGAAGCCCGGATTTTGTGAATTAAGCTTTAATTTTGACTTTATGGTATAAAGTTTTCCTGATTGGTCAGCTCCTGGTTGCCAATGGCAACATAGTCAAAAATCCGCTTCATGTTTTCTGCGGCATTGTACCCATGCATCTTTCTACCCAATTTTGTTGTAGATGCCAGTTACCGGTAAGCAGTTACGTTGTTCCCGTGTTAGCCAATTCATAGCCCTGTTCAGTTTACCATGGCAACAAGATCAAAATATTCCCATTTTTCAAAACTTTTCAACATGGGCTACCAATATGATATACAAACATGACATATGTAACCTATGGTAAAGTCAAAGAAAATTGCAATCAAAAAATTGGGTAAAAAAGTTTAGACCCCCCCCTTAAGCCTATTTACCTCAGATCGCAAGATGATATCGGGGAAATGAAAATAGTTGTTTTCAGTCTTCAGTCGGATTCTCCTAATGGAAGGAATTGGAAGGTATAAATCTAGGAGGAAAATTCTAGTAAATAAATGTTGTAAATTGTTAATTTCTTTACTTCAGTCATTTGAATACGGTGGTTAAAGTTGCCACTTTTTCTGGGGACAACATCATTTTTGGAAAAGTGTTTTTTTTTTTTTTTTTTTTTTTTTTTTTTAAAAGCAACGACTTTTGTGGCAGAGCCAAATGTGTCCTCTCTTCAAGAAAACTTTTTAAAATTTTCCAATCATCGAATTCTAAGCAAAGTTATGTTTTGGCCACGATAATGTCCTTGAATTTTAGAGCCCCGGGGAACTTATTTTTTTGGAACCGTGTAGATCCATAAGGCCAAAAAAGTTGTTTCCAGTAGTAACTATAGGCTGAGAAAAATAACTTAAATTCTAGGTGAAGCTGGGAAAAAATTGAATAGAATTCTTTCAACACAATGCATTGCTATAAGGATCCCAGGAATGACCCCATACTAAAAGTCCAGAAAAATCCAAGGGTGAAATATGACTATTTGCATAAATCCAAAATGGGCGCGAAATTCCTAAGAATGTTTACAAGAATTTTGTTTGTATTACTTATCTAAAATAATTATTTGGGCACTAAAATGACTTAAATTTGTTATTATTCATGAATTCATATATTGTATGTCTTATACAGACACCAATCCTTTTGGCAGAGTAGTTTTAATTGCAGAAATCCAAAATGGCCGCCCAAAATAACCCAATTCAAGATTTTTCCACTGTGTTATAATTTATCGAAAAATTTATTTTGCCTACCTAAAATTGCCTAATTTTTTAATTTATGACTTTATTATGATTTATTTGTCTTATACAGTCACCATTCATTCTTTGCTTGGTAGAAGTCTACCTAATTTGCAAAATCAAAATGGCTGAATTCTACCAATTATTTGCGAGAAGAAAGATGTTCCCCAAACTTAGATCAAGTTATATACATATATTATAGCCACTTACAGGACAAAAAAACATTTTAGCTTTGTTTTCACTATCACTGGCTATATAATGCTTACAGCAACCCCACCTCCATCTACCACCCCACCCCCCCCCACACACCACAACAAATGTTTCGACCCAACGCGCGTGTATGTGATCTTTGGGGGAGAGACTTATCGTCAATACGATTGATTGAATTTACTATCCTCTATGATAAAATGTTGTTAATAGTAACATGGATTTTATGTTAATGTTTTCCTGGCCCTTTTTGGACATCAATACCAAATAAAGGTTTGTTCCTAACATCATTTGTTTTCAGCTCATGCATGCAAATTTGATAAAACGTGTTTTTATTTTGAAGAGAATCCACGGTTTTGTTTTTTGATCAAACAACTTGAACCAAAAACATTTGAAAACTAAAGTATATCGGTTGAAAAAAAAGGGTTTTCAATCGACCAACCAGGGATTTCTTGGCGATATACCAAGTTTTCATCGAGAAAGTCCAGGTTATCAACTAAGATCCAAGTTCAAGTTCAATTTAAACCAGGATTTTTCAATCGGAGGTTCCAATTTCTTCATCGAAGAACCAATTAAATTTTTTTTAAATGAAATTTTTTTTTGGGATTACCAAAATTCATCAAGAATACAGGTTTTTCCAATTGAGGAAGGGGGGAAGTTAGACCTCATAGTCATCAATGAAGCGTGGCTATTGGCGTTGTGCTCTGTAAGTCAAATTGAGGTTGACCCATGCTTTATATCAAGGTCCGGTAAAACCTTGGGTTCTAGCTAGGCTGTCGCAAAATTTAGGTTAAGGTAGATAACGACCATTGCTTAAGACCATCTGGCGTTGATCCAAGATGATCCATGGAGATGCTGCAACTGTAGTGTCATGGTGGATTGGGTAGCAAAGTGATCAGTGGAATTCTCTGATCATAAAGAGTGTTGTGTTGGTAGGGGGATTGGTGGTTACCAGGTTCGCACAAATCTTGGCGAGCGTGATCGTCTGAAGGTTCCTCCTAATAAGTTTGTAGGAGCTATGCCAGAGCAGAATTGAAAGATATTCTACAGGAGTCGCCCCAAAAGGCAACCGCTAGCAAGTATCATTGCATCATTCAGAATGACATCAATCTTGCGTGAATGTTCACTGTGACTCTACTGGGTGGCATATTCAGCAGTTCAGTTGAAGCAGAGTTGAGTATGTCAAGTAACAGATGACTGTGTGTAAAGTGTCAAAGGATGCACCCCTTCCAGCCCCTGCGAGCCTTCTGAGGAGATTTGCACGAGACGAGTCTTGGGCAGCGGACTATATTGGTCAATTACATGTCAAAGTTCTTTGGTGTTGGATGTTGTGACAGTTTTTCCTCCCATCTAGAAAAACCTTTAGCGCATTGGTTGCAAGTGGAAATAGAGCCGACAGTCTTGGGGTTTGCTGAGTTTCAAGTGCCATCGGTGGAAGGAAAAGAATTGTTTTACAGTGATATGGTCTTGAGGCCTTTGAAGCTCGGAAGTAAGGCCCTCAAGGAGGAATCAGCCAGCTATCCCAAGTACTTTATCGTATGTTGAATTAATCCATTTGGGCATATCTGAGACATTATGTTGAAGAGCCGCGTGTGCCAGAATAGAACCTTGGACACCATTCCAAAGTTTGGGCTTTTCTAGGCATGCGCGCATTTGATTGTCCTAGACGGGATTGAGCATATTATGAATGACAAGCTTGACATCAGGGAGTAGCTTAGTGTAGAGACCTTGATGTACGACTACATCACAGCAGCAGTTAGATCTATTAAGGGACTGCTCCAAACTTCGCTTCTTCTGGAAGGGCTGTCTCGATATCTTGAAAAGTCTTCTGTCCCAGTTGGTGATTTAAATCTTGAACAGCCAATTTGGGTTTAAGGGGGGTGGATTGCCTTGACCGTATCATTGATCCTACTGAGGAGCCGTTTCCCAAGCAGCTCATACGTGCGAGGGAGATAGCAGCGGAGATGGGTCAATAACTATTGGGCTCGTTTTGCTGGTTTTCTTGGGCTTCGGGATTGCAATTACCTTTGAAGTCTTCAATCTTAAGGGGGGGAATTGCTGATGATCCCATACAATTAGAAAGAGTTGGATCCATTTTACAGCTTCAGGTGCCATCTTCTATGAAGAATTCTCTATGGTGTTGTCATTGCCAGGGGCTTT